>JAPVRG010253601.1:792-10986 GCA_029783565.1 Rhagoletis cerasi
AGCATATTCTAACTTAGATCGTACAAGCGAGGTAAATAGTAACTTTAGAGTGTAAGGATCAGTAAAGTCTGACCCGAAGCGCCGAATAAAGGCAAGTGTAGAATATGACTTTGAAATTATATAACTTAAATGACTCAGAAAAAGGGATTTTGAATCAAAAATTACACCCAGATCCGAAACTTCATCCAAAGTGGTGAGACGCGATTCCTTAATTAAATATGAAGTAGCAAATAACTGCCTCGACTTAGAAAACGTTATGTGAGAACATTTCCTGATATTAAGATGAAGGTGATTTTTATCGCATCATGCAACGACGTTATTGAGATCTGACTGGAGCTTAGATGAATCAGAGCGACTTGAAATTATTTTAAAAATTTTAAATCGTCAGCATATAAAATAAATTCAGAAAATTGAAAACAATCAGATATATCATTAATAAAAATTATAAAGAGTAGTGGACCCAGAATACTTCCCTGAGGGACAGCAGAAGAGGCAACAAAAGGATGGGAAGACACGTTATCAACGACAACTGCACATTTACGACATGAAAGGTATGACTTTACCCAATTCAAAAAAAACGGAGTGAAACCCAAAACTGCGCAATTTGGAGACTAAGATTGAGTGGTTGACTTTGTCAAAAGCCTTAGAAAAGTCGGTATAGATTGTATCGACTTGGAATCTGTCATTGAAAGCCGACGTACAAAATTCTGTAAATACAGCAAGATTAGTAACGGTTGACCTGCCAGCCATGAAACCGTGCTGGTTATTTGATATGTAACGCTTTACGGCAAAATACAACTTTTGTTTGATAATATATTCAAACAGCTTCGACGTCGTAGAAAGTTTGGAAATAGGCCTATAATTAGAAACATCTTTTTTATTACCAGCTTTGAATAACGGTGTGATGGACGTAACTTTCCACTCATCAATAAACTCCCCCGATTCTAACGATTTATTGAAAATTAGCAAAAGAGGATATGTAAGGGCAGGACATTTCTTGAATATATAGGATGAGAAACCATCAATATCCACATGCAAGAGCTTTTAATTTGTTTACACAATTAGCGAAGCAAGCACAAAGATCGCGGAGCGCAGTAATACACGTCCGCTCGCACCAACAGCCACGTACGAATTTAAGTATTAAGTTACGACTTTTAGGTCTGAGATCTCCAGTATGATGAAGATGGTAACAATTTGAAATATTTTATAGCAATTGCTCCTATTTTCGGCTAATCAAATCACTTTTAGTCATGTCACTTTTTAGTTTGAATTTTTAGAAATTCTTTCGGGTATGCAGCTTTATAGCACGAGATTTTAGTATAATAAAGTTCATATTTCCAGAAGTCAAGAACTCGCGATTTTTGAAGTTTTTTTGTGTGCTCGTTTTCTTTCATAAAAAATTCATGTTTATAAGAAAAAAGTGCAAAGGATCGCCAGCAAAAACACATATATATATAAATTCAACGCAAACTTTTAGTAGCTTCAAACTTGCACTTTATTATATTAGAATTTAATTAAAACGCACGCTCAAAAATTTTCTAAACTCTCAGATTAAAAAGTAATAAATTAATGAACAAATTTTAACTTGAACACATTGAGCATATTTAAAAAACTTGTGTGTGGATCTCTCGCATGACTGAAGTGAAACTTCTTCCAGCTACCCGTGTAGCTCAAAATATTATAAGAGTATTTTTCGGCATAATAATTAAGAATTATCTTAATTTTAATCTCAATCACAGTCAAAATCTCAATCTTAATTTTAAACTTAACCTTAACCTTAATATTAATTTTAACATTAATTTTAACCTTGACCTTAGCCTCAACCATAACCTTAATCTTAACCCTTACTATAATCTTTATCTTTCGGTTAAACCATAATTTTAACCTTAACATTAACCTTAACCTTGGAATTAGAGCTTTTTCGTTATATCGTTTACTCCCAATTGAACGCAAAGAATTTCACTTAAAAAAAACAACCGCAATATATCCAAATCCATTAACTATGAATATGTGGATTTTTTTGGGATTGTGAGTGAGTTAACATTGGTTCCATTGTACCACAGCCTTCTTCTTGTCAAGCAACTAATCCAGATCAGCGAATCGCTCCTCCTGAGGTTCGCAGATCCTTTGAAGCTTAATCAGGCAGAGCGTCACTTTAATTGAACGGAGGAGGTTCGCCAGATTGCGATCGGTATCCATCAGATGCCTTTGCCGAAGCGCATGTGACTTATCTGAACTAAAGATGGACAATTTCATATTTAATAGAAAACAGTCTCGTCGTTTTCAAGACACGAAGTGGCTCATTAACGAGCATTTTAGACCAGGGATGCTCATCCAGTAGCTCAATTGGCTCAGTTGACTCACAACAACATCGCTGTGGCTCACTTTGGCTCACTTACAACAAACACAGAATTCGTGGAAGCACAACACGAAAAATGTTCACGGCAAGCGTTGTCTTAGTAAAAACAAACGGGACGAAAATCGATCGACATTCATTCACTGCTGGCCCGCGTTGGCTCGCATTTGCTTAGCTGTATGTTTGTATCATTGATTTCATAGTTTGGGGTTTAAATATTTTTTGTAATTCCCAAAACGATGTTTTTGTAATTGATATTGACGTTGTTGTCGTTTGGCTCAGTAACTTAAATTTGTTGAGCACCCCTGTTTTAGACTACCGACAGGAGCCGAGATTGTGCCGATAGCCATAGTGTTACTACCTCTAGCGTAGCTGAGCTAGACCCCAAGGAGCTGTTGAGCAATTAGCTCCAGTCACTGACTAAGCTTTTTCGTTGATCTTGACACTTATATGTCCTGTCACTCCCATAAGGCCTTATGAATTCTAAGCTCGCTTAACTAAGTAGTATGGCCTCGATTACAGATTTCGATTTTACTCATACAAGCGAACATGTCTTTGTAGCTGCTTGGCTGACGGATGTTAGACATATTGCATTGAATGCTTCATTCTGTGCAGGCAGGTGAAGAGGAAGGATGCAGATCAGGGTATTCATGGAACGCAGGGTAAATAAGCAATTTTAGTTGCTTTTTTAGCATGACCGCACTTGGCCACTATGGCTCGTAAGGGACGTGGGGCTTGAAAATGCAGGCACTACAATGCTTTGTCTGTTTGGACCAACGCCAGGTCGTCAAAGCAGGTGGAGGTAAATTGGAAGTGCAATTGGGGCGCCAATTAGGAATGAAAGAGCAAATTACGAATGGGAGAGCGAATTATGTGCCACGGAAACGTCTTATTACAAATACTCCTCATGCAAATTCTTGAGTGACTCAAATATGTGAAGAGTTTATGGTGAGGAGAATGTTAATAACGCTAGCGGTCCTGAGTTTTTGGTGGCTTTACGAACAATAAGCAAAATTTAAAGTAATTTCGAGGGCGTAAGAGGATATCTCAATGCTTATTTTAACGAATAGAAAAACATAATTGGTTTTTGGGAAATATAGTTATTACAATCATCGTCGTCGGAAGCATTTTCTGTTTCGGATACATTATCATATCAATTTGAAATATTTCTTTATACCACTTTCTTTGTAAACTGCTGTGCAGGCGTGAAAGCAGTAGATGCATTTAAATCTAAACTTCAAAGGACAACATTATAAATTCTCCACTTGAGAATTCGAAAAATCCTAAGTTTCATTAGTAAACTGTGATTCTACTGCCATTTTCAAAAATTCCCATCTCACCACAGGTATGCAGGATTGTATGCATACACCATGTCACCCTTTTCAATTCCTTGTGTAATTTATATCTATTGTAATCTGGCAACAAGTCAATTAAAACTCTTATCAAATATTAAAATAAATCTCAGCAGTTGCCAACGTGACACTTCAGAGATTTGAGCTTTGAGATATTTCGTATTTTCTTCGTAAATCAACAAACAATTTTAATAATTTCAGTGCATTTGGACATACATACATACATGCCATACACGCTTGCTACAATTGTTGCATATGCTTAACAGTCAAGTGCAGTTTCGTACAAATGTATACTCTACACTATGAACATATGTATGTGGTTATCACGGTTGCCATTTTGGCTGAAATGTACGATTTTTGGTATATTTTTTCAGGTCATCATAGTATACCCTCTTAGGTCAAGGCTTTATGTGAAAGCCAATATGCATACCATTCAAGGGAAATCTAATATTATTGCAATACATTAGGGACATTCTCGGAATCCTGCAAAGTCCTTGCATGGTGCACAGATTGCACGGTTTGTAAAGCTTTCTCATAGAAAACCCGGTTTATACCGTGCAGTCCGTGCGCCGTGCAAGGGCTTTGCAAGATTTCGAGAACACTCTATTGCCTGACTTAGGTAATAGAAATTCTTGACATTTCAGTTGCGTTTGATAATTTACCATGCGAAGCAAAATCCAAGGGCGGGCCAAGAAAGAATATTTCTAATATAATAATTGTACGGATAATAAGCTTGTTGAATCCAGAACTATAATAGTGGAACTAGGAGGCCGTAGCCATGAGCCACTGGAAAGCTTAACAGACAAAAGATTTAACCCTTTTGGATATGCAGATATGCTACTCATCTACCTGGTGTGCTGCAATGAGGACAACATTACCTATAAATGACAAGTAGCCTTGAAACTGACTGAGAAATTGTGCTCCGAAAAGGGTGTGTAAACAAACCCACCAAAGCCCCCACCAAAAGAAGGAAAGTCAATTTGACTTAACCCCCACCGTTAATTCTGAAGATTAAGTTGTCGCAAGAGGTGAAGTATTTAGAAATAATCCTGAAAAAACGATCATCTGGAAGTCACATCTCGGAGCAACAAGGCTATCAGAGGCTTCATGGTAAAACATGGAAGATATCCCCAAAAATGACGTTTTGTTCATACAATACAGTGGTAAAACCGATTACTACGTATTCAGCACTGTCCAGGAGGCCAAAAGTCAAGCGCCGATTGGTCTGTGTAGCCATTAAGGGAGCCATGCGCACCAGCCCGTTGAAATCACAGACAAAGTGCTACTGACATTATCCTTCAGAAAGCCCTACAAGGTAGTAATTCCTGCAAGATCTATTCATTGAAGGCAACGCAATGGGCGAAATAAAAATTCCTGAAAGTGACACTTGGCGAGAGTAAATCACAATGATTCGCAAGGTCACCCGAAGTCTGGTATACTGATGGATGCATGCTCGGGGATGGCAATGCTGTGCCTAGTGCCAGACAGTATTTAAAACCTGGAATTCTTTCAAAACTACATCTTGGCTTGTTGGCAACTGCAAAAATCTATTGAACCAATTAAGCACGCATAACAGGGTCACCAATTGGTGGGTGCCGGGCACGAGGCGTTGATGCCAACGAAAGAGCTGATGCCCTCACAAAACGTGGGTTACCACGGAGCTTATATGGTTCAGACCCTTTCTATGGTCCGTCAAAAGAATACACAGCAGATCTCCTGAAAAAAAAAACGCAATCTAAGAAATTCATAACATCTTCTAGAGGAATCTTAGTGGCTGGAACATATTACGCGTCTGCCCACGTACCATGGGTCAAAGATTCTTACACTTCAAGGAGCGGCCATCGTCTCCGTCCAAAATCTGGAACATGGCAGCCTCTAAAATGCTTAATTTTATAAATGGCCTACGGTTAGAGTGAACTTTCTTCTTCTTATTTGGTACTACAACCGTTTGTCGGTTTGGGCCGAGACCAAAAACCATCTACAATTGCCCCCCAGCTGTTCATCCCAAGTGCAGACAGGTCCTTCTGCACTTGGTCCTTCCATTGTGTTCGTCGGCGCTCTTACTCGTCGTCATTCATGCGTACAACATGTCCAAGCCAGCGCAATCGTTGTTTTTTTATGCGCTTAACTATGCCCATATCATTAAAAAAAAAGCTCGTACAGTTCTTCAATGCATCTTATTCGGTACTCGTCGCCCACGCGAACAGGGCCGTAGATCTTGCGTAGAATAGTTCTCTCGAAAGCACCCAAAACCTTCTGATATTTGTTCAACATCGTCCACGTTTCTGGGCTACATAAACGGACGGACAAGATGAGAAATTTGTAGAGCGTAATTTTTGTTTGCTTTTCAATTGCCAAGCGAGCCCAAAGTAACACCCGTTGGCAAGAGTTATTCCTCGCTTTATCTCCCGACTAATATTATTGGCGGTGTTTATGCTGGATCCTAGGTGGACAAAGTCCTTCACTACTTCAAAGTCATAATTTCCAACAGTGACAAGTGTCCCAATAGGCGAACACTGTTTATGTGTTGCCAGGAGGTACTTTGTCTTGTCCTCGTTGACGTCAATATCAGCCGAATACGCGAACAGCATAGTTCTTTTTTAAATTGGATTTTTGTAGATTTATCTTTTTTATGTATGTATGTATGCATATTCATATTCAACTCTTATGACGCTTAATTATACGAGTAATGAGTGAAAAAAAACCATTTGGTCGTTATTACACATAATTTACCTCAAGAAAGCTATGTTCCAGCACAATAAAATAGTTCACAAAACACTCGTAAAATTATTTTTATTAACTACGTACATCACCAATGTGAATTTTGTAAAATATTTGAATTTAATCTATAGCTAAACATATTTTGGTACATTTTTTACATTTTGCAACACTTTCTGCTGCACAAAGAAGAAGTAAGTGGCAACCGTGGTATTTGTTCTGTATTGAAAATCATGAAATTATAACATTTATTTAAAACGGATGTGGAGCATGAATCGGAAATGCGGATATAAGCATTTATGCCCTTTAGTGTATGTGTGCCTGCTAGGCTTATTTAATACCACAACCGCCAAAGATAATATTACTGCCAATTATAATTAGTGCAATATTTATCAGGCGGGAAGAGATTTACAACGCCTGTCAATCTCAACTGAGCGAGTGGAGTAGCGCTGAGGTAAAAACAATGACATTGGATTGGCATCCATATGCAATTATACTAAATAATTTAAGCGAAATATGTAGATGCACAGTGCTGCCACTAATTTCCATGTACGTATGTATATATACTTTACATACATATGTATGTACTTGTACATACAGTTTTGGCAGTGTGAACAGAATTTGACAATCTGCCACCTTCCCACACTCAACAGTTGGAGAACAACGATGCAGACTGATGGCATGTGTATACTGAAAAGCAACCCAGCAAAAACTTTGGCCCATAGTTATAGTCAAAATAAAATAGACTCTAAAGTTAAAAGCAGATTTTTCAAATAATTTTCAATGGAATATCTGTCATAAAAAGCTGCTTTTAAATTTAGAGTCGACTTTATCTATGTGCCTTTGTCTTTTTTGGTATTACAAGGTGATAAACGACGGCTAAGCTATTCGCTTTGAATTCGAAGTCATAGAACATCATTTATACTATATTTATCGGTTTTCTTATATTTTTTGCAACAATTTAAGTCAAAAGGAAAATATGTAATTCCTTGGACAGTTTTCGAAAGAATCGAGTTTTACGAAAAAATATAATTTTTTTGATTTTAGATTCTTTCTTTCTCATGGATTTCTATGCAATCAAAGTAAAATATCACATAATACTTACATATATCAATTTGATCAAAATATACTATTTTTTTATTTTATTAGGGAACCCTGAATCATATTTGATATTTTATAAACCGAGAAAACTCAGGAAACCAAAGATCAACTTTCGGAACTTACTTATGGAAATAGACATTTGTAACCAGTGTTGCCGCGAGCTTGAAGAAAAATTTATCAATTGCCAAGCAAAAAAAGTATCCAAGAGTATCAAAAGCAAATACAACTATTAATCTTACACCCCTATGCTGTACTCCGTCGTAGTTCCTATTTTGCTACGAATCGTAAAATTGGTATGCTGAAATCCGCGTTGCCGTATCGTAATTTCAAAGTTCGGAGGCCATCTTCGAAATTCGTAATGTTGGTATGCCTGAATCCGACGTACCTGTCATTTTTATGTATTTGTCGGAAATTTCGTACGAAGAACATTTAGTGTCTTAGCGAAACAAATTATTTTAAAATATCAATAAAAAAAAGTGTATAAACGCAAAAATATGTAAGTTAAAGTGTGAATAGAAAAAAATGTGTTATTATCAGGTCGAAGATCAGAACAAATAGGTCGCAATACGAAAAAATGCTGGAATGCATGGGTGAAAGGCCGGACATTGCTCGAGGCTTTGCAAAAGGAGCTAAAGAGGATGTAGTGTAGTAGTTATTAAAAGGCTTTTAAATGCGTCTTTGTTGAGGCGGAGATTTTTCACAAATCTTTAAACATTTAAACGATTAATTTATATATCAGTAAAATTATTTATACAACTTGCATTTTATAACTTAAGCTAAATGGATCAGAACTATCTCGTAGCAATCTCCTTTGTACATTAATGCAACTTTTAGCTGCAGCATGTTCTTCTACCTGGGACAAAAGTGGACAGGCCACTGAATCCATTGTATTTTACTGAATTAAGGAAAAGTCTTCAAATAACGATTAAACATTTTTTTTACTTTCACTTCACTTGCGATGATGTTTGTCTTTTTATTTCTGTCAAATATATTTTCGGAACGGATCTACGAATTCGTAGCTAAGAACTTTCGGATTACAGCATACGGGTGTTAAAATTTTTATTTGAATAATAAGTAATAAATAAAATTGTACTATTGAATATGTTGTTACTACATAAAAATCTATTTAAATTTATAATTCTTTTTCTTGGGCCAAGTTTGAAAGTTTAATGTTATTGTTTTTGGAGCTTGTTTGGAGAAAAAGTAAACGTTTGTTCTATTTAAATTTAATTTGTTTTAAGAAAACGGAAAGTATGTTTGTTTATTTGCCTTTCGAAACACAAAATTATTATAATTCATACCTTCACATTCTATTCTTAAAAAATCCCACTAGTAAATACATATGTATGTACAGTAGAGCGTCTTGCCTTACAGGCGAAATAAAAAAGTTCGCAGTACACCCCATCTTATGAAGTGTTTTTGAAAAGCATTTAAAAAAATAGATAGATAGTCGCATTGTGTGCGGACCTGTCAGCGTATCGTCATCGTCGCTGTATGAAAAATTAATGTCGCGCCGATGACGATACGATGACGAGACGAGCCGTATGCGGAGTGCCTTACGTAAAGCTGTGTACGCGAAAACTATGCACCTCCGCACACAAGCATAAAAATTGTGTGCGCGTGCGTTCGTTTTTTCCTAGCACTGATTTGCATACATATGTACCCAGTGGAAAAATAGGGAATGCATTACATATTTCTATCACGAAAACATAAACGAATACGTTTGAATGAAAAGATGCATCCTAATGTACGCGAGCGGGTAATGTGTAGCCGAATTGTTGCACTCCCTTGCGATCGAAGGAATGATGTCTAGTTTTGAAGCCACAAGCAAAACAAAACGTTTGAGAAGAAATATAAGTATGTGTTTATTCCACGTTATCTCAACAGCTGCTGTAGCTGAATGGAAGCGTATTCGGCTACCAGCTTGTTGGTCGCGGGTTCAAATCCGGTGGCACGGATGCTCTTCTTCTTTTGTTTTTTCTATTTATAGATTCTATTTATACCCAGTGGGAAAATAGGGAACGCATTACATATTTCTATCACGAAAACATTAACGAATACGTTTGAACGAAAAGATGCATCGCAATGTACGCGAGCGGGTAATGTGTAGCCGAATTGTTGCATTCCCTTGCGATCGAAGGAATGATGTTTGGTTTTGAAGCCACAAGCAAAACAAAAAGTATGAGAAGAAATATAAGTATGTGTTTATTCCACGTTATCTCAACAGCTGCTGTAGCTGAATGGAAGCGTATTCGGCTACTAACTTGTTGGTCGCGGGTTCAAATCCTGTGGCACGGATGCTTTTCTCCTTTTTTTTCTATTTATAGATGCTATTTATAGTTTTAAAAAGCGATACGCGACACATTACTTTCCTAGGACATGCACTGTGTTAAGTTTCATCTACGACGTAATGTGTAGACTATGAGGCCTATACATGAATTTATACATTACCACACATTACCTTTTCCCACTGGGTATGTACCCTGCAGTGAAAAGCTGAACTAGTATGCACAAATTCTAGTCCATGAACTATTATTTATGGATGGAAGTCATACCAGTTCGTCATGGACTATAATTATACCAGTTCCCCGCAATTGAAAACAAACTAATTTTTAAAAATTCTGGTTCGTTAACTGAAAATGGACTAGAATTATTTTTATCGTAGCG
>JAPVRG010253621.1:0-10279 GCA_029783565.1 Rhagoletis cerasi
AACATTTTTGGTTGAAATATGTTTCAAAAGGTGCCTTTCCTGGTTCAGACATTTCAGTTTTAAAGCTATTTTCGTCTTCTTTCATTTGATACCAAATTTGTTCAATTTGGATAAGCGGTTTGTTTATTATCCGGAAATGACTTTTATTTCTGATTTAAAAAATATCTGGCCAAATTTGACTGTTGGAAAAAATAACTGTTATTTTCGGTCCCTGGATCAAACAGATCTTGCAATGAGTTTAATTCATTTAACTCATTCAACTTCCTAGTATAGAATTCCACTAAAGATTGACATCTGCAAAGATGATGCTCTATTCGTTCTTTTTTGTTTTCGTTTCGATGGCCACTGGGCTTTTTAGCTTGACAAGTGCCCAGTCAGAAGTGTTTCTAGCCTCGTTATTTCAAGTCTGGATTTCCAAGCAGGTTGTGGAAGTTTGGCTATCCGACAGCCTGACGTCATGCGCCACCTATTTTCCGATTTATCAAGATTTTGTATATAGTTCGGATTTGGGAATGAGATTCGGTCCTCGGTTGACACCAATATCGCACCCCCTGGTTAACTCATTTGCAGTATGCTTTCCGTGAATATTGCCATTACCAGTGACCCAAACTATATCTTCTTCAAAACGGTTCCACGTTCCTTACTCAGATTCAAACGGCTCGGAGGCGTGCACTACTAAGCTTTGTAGGCCAACAGTCTTTAGCTGTAATACGTACTTTTGCCTAAAAATTAGATGGCATTTAAACCCCTGCCCCGAATTCGCGAAAGGAGCTCCGCAGGGCCTTTGGATTTTATTTCAGGTCGCGTCTAATCGGTGCCCTTTTTTTTGGACGACCATCGATGAATAATCCAACTAAGCCACATCATTCTTTCTTTCCCTAAACAAAGATCTCTTAGCCGTACGGTAATGTGATAGAATAAGAATAAGCCGCAAGCATTGCCGGCTTAATGCGGTGACTACCATTGTCGCTTTAAAATCCTGACAGGCCTCAGGGTACATTAGTTTATGCTCTCGTCGGAATTTCGGTAGTGCTTTAGATGCGGTCTATCTCTGAACGCATGTCTCATAAGGGTAAACCTCCACTTCCGCATCCGGTTCATTTATGGGCAACAATATGTAAGGGTTCCGAACGGCTGCAACGAGTAGGCGCTTTTTTAGAATGTAAGCTGGTTCATCTTTGGTAGTGAGTTATCATCGAGAGGGACAGGAAATCGTTCATCCCTCAAAGAAGGCAGCATGTTGGTCGGGGCATAACCGCGTTGAGACCGACGACTAGAAACATGGCTAGATCTGCCATGACTAAGAAGGTTGGTTTGAACCGACCACCGTAGGAGACTTTAGTGTGCGTCAGAGGAAACGTAAAGGAATGATATCACCCTTTGCCCTTCATCTTAACTAATTAAAAGCTGGGGAAATGAAAACCAATTTTTCAGAGGTGCTGGCGAAAGTAGAGTCTGAGGGTGGGAAACCCCAGAAAGATAGTGAAATCTGTTATGGCGGATGCAATAATACCATCGAGTGCGAGATCTCTCATCAGTATCGGATGATTTTCCCCTGATTTTTCTTTTCATTTCCTTAATTTGTGTCGCTGTTTGACACTATTCGCCAAAAAATTTCACAGATGTTGACTAACAAACTTCCAAAGCGTAATAAAATATGCAATGAACCTTTGCAGCGTATAGAGGGTGTGCAAAAAGTATTACGATAAACTTGTGGAGAAGGTAGATTTTGGAAATTTGAAATTTTTTTGTATTTAAAAAAATCGGGCCTTTTTAACACGCTTATATTAGTTTCACTTGTATGTTTGTTTGCTTGCTTGCTTGCTTGTTTGTTTGTTTGTAACTCTCTTCTGACAGCTGCTGCAAGCGTGTTTTTTAGTTTTTTTAAACTATATTCTGCTTATTATGTATTTTCTTTAACTGCATATCACATTATTTTTTATTTTTTTTTATTTACATGCTGTTAAAGAAAATACATGAAAAGGTCCGATTTTTTGAATTCAAAAAGTTTCAAAATTTCAAAAAAATCGGACCTTTTTATTTATTTTCTTTAACTCCACGTACAATTTTTTTTAATTTACATGCTGCTAAAGAAAATAGATGAAAAAGTCAGATTTTTTATAAAAAAAAAAAATTAAAAATTTCTAAAAAATCGGGCCTTTTTTGTATTTTTTGTATTTTTATAAATTTCTTTAATTTACATGCTTTCAAAGAAAACACATGAAAAGGTCCGTTATTTTTAGATTCAAAAAAAAATTTTAAAATTAAAAAACGGTGACACTTTTACCTAAAAAATTGTTTGCTTATTGCTAAAATTTAAAAGAAAATTAAAAAAATTAAATTAAACAAATAGAAACATTATTAAAACAAGTTTCTATAAATAAAATTAAATCTAAAAATTAAAAAAATAAAAATAAAAAATTATTTTTCTTAAAAAAAAAATATAAAAATTTAAAGAGAGATAAGATAAAAGAGTTTCTAAAAATTAAACTAAATTAAAAAATTAAATTATATTATAATAGAATAAGTTTCTCAGAGTTAAATGAAATAAAAAAAATTATTTTTAAAACAATATAATTTAGAAATTAAAAGATAATTATAAAAAAAATCAGAAAAAGAAAAAAATAAATAAACTAAAAATAGGAAAAATATTAAACTAAAAAAAAGGAAAAAATTATCTGCCCGAGGACTCGAACCTCGAATCTTTCGAATGACACGCCAGTGCTTCGTTCACTCGGCCATTGCAACTGTTGAAGCAGCGTAAGCAAAATGATATACATCTCCATTTGGAACATGCTCAAGTGCTCTCTGTCGGAAGAGCATTTAACTACGAATGATGAATGAGAGAGCTGTTTCGAACTATCTTGCTTACTGTCTTACAAAAGACTTTCAACTATCTTAACCAGAATTGCCCTTTAAGTCAGCGTATCACCACTTTGCAGATAGGCAATGCAAAATTTATCAAAAGCTTAGCTTTATTCATAATGTTTCACTTTCCCGCCACACTGTGCCGCCAGCACAAATAAGAAAATTACTAAATATTTTAATTTCTAAAAAAAAAAACAAGTTGTCACACTATTCCGCACTGTTACCTCTGTCGCTGCTGCTTAATGTGGTTGCTATTACCTATTTTGGTGCATACAAGCTGTGCAGCTTCGTTACAGATGACAACATTTTCCCAAAACAAAAACAACAAAAGCAACTACTACTCATTGCACCACAAATATTGTGAAGTTGGACTTTCGAACGCTGATGATGCACATTCCAAACAGTCAACAATTCTTGGTGAATGGAACAATAAATGTATGAATGGTTGAATGAATGAATGCTACATATAAGGACATGAGCAACAACAGCAACCGCTGCAGCAATGGTAACAGCAAAACAAGCAACACAACGAGTACCAGCAATAAATTAAACAATGAGGAAAATAAAGCCAAAGCAACAAGAGCTATGCAGACGGCTTGCTGCTACTTGCGCTGGAAGCTGGGATATTGTCTAATTTCGAATTCAAGCGACAACACAACGATTCGCATAGCGACGACAAAACTGGACGCACAGATTGAATGGCCTGGGTCGGCTGGATGGCTAGCGGGCTGACTGATGCTTGGCCGCTTGGCCGCTTGGCCGCTTGTCCAGCGCGGATCGCTTCAACGTCAATTGCGTGATCGCGTGCAACGCAATGCTACTTCATACGTACTCATATGAGCGGTGCGCCGAACGTTTTAATTAGGATAATGAGTTGTTTCCGGTTTGAGCAAGCGCATTGGCCCGCAACGCAGCGGCTCGCCGGCTGGCTGGCTGACTGACCGACCGAACAGCTGCCTTGCCGATTGGGATGCATGCCTGCCACAGAAAGCATGTGGCAGAGCTTAGAATGTGTTTAGATCGGCTCGGTTATGCAGAATGATTGCATAGGGTTGCAGAAAGTGGCGAAGGGAAGGGGTGAAGCAGCTGGCTAAATGCACGCATACATGAATGGATGAATGAAGCAATGAATGACGACGCTCTGTGTTTGAGTGAATGAATTTTACTTGCTGATGTGATATTATGGATTTTTTTTCTATCCACCAACGACTAGTCAAACCTGCTCATCTGTAGCAGGCTATAAATGGTGACAGGCGGCAGGCGACAGATGACAGTTGGGCCGAACAACGACTGTGGTTTTGAATTTTAATTGAGGTAGCCATCGAGGAGGTTTACTTATTTACTTCGGTAATATTTAGCAGGAAAAGTTGGAAAATACTTTGCCTTGTTGGCTGAATTTCGCTTAGCTCTTGGTCTAATAGGTACGAAAACGGGTACTAGGTTCGATTGTTTGAATCCAATGCGAAGGCTGTAAATGAAAATTTCTGTTAGAAAATATCAAAGTCACCAATAAAGTTGAAGTGCACACTTCCACCCAGTAGGACCAAGATGCCATTTCTGGTCCGACGAATACTTAAAAAAAGACATTTTTTTTTTTTAAATAAGTCGCCCCACGGCAGGTAATTGCAAACCTTCTAGTGAATTTAAGCCTTTACAAAGCTTCTTTTAAGGAACCATCTGTCCCTCGGGGCCGCGGAAAACTGTACATAGGTCCCTTCATTTGCGTGACAAAATTTATTTGCATACTGCCACTTAGCAAATGTGGGAAGCGCCAATTGTGTATGTGTGTTTATCGCTCTGGAAACACTGCAACGGGTATGAAACCAGTTGTAAATTTAAAGTAGGTGCAAAATTTTTCAAACATAAATTATCGAAAATAACGGCGTTATTTATCCGAGAAAATTGCCAATATAAGTGTATATGTGTGTGTTTGTATATCGATCGATTTCGATAAGTTTATCGATAAATATTTAATTAAAAAATATCAATATTTTAAGAATCTCGACAATTTTTTTTATCTGAAAGGTCACCCCTAACCTACCTTCTTCTTACACTAAGAAAAGAGTCAGCTAAATTTATTTCTCTCAACAAAGGATTTGGTAACTATAACCAAATAATGTAACTATAACCAAATCATGTGATAAGAGAATCATATCTTGTGAACGTTACTCAACTCTTTTCTCGTTGTAAGTTTGTCGTGGTGCTTATTAGACACCCTGTATAAACTGACGGTTACGTCAGTATTTTAATGAATAACTGCTCGATATCGTGAAAGATAAATGTTATACGTCGGTGAATAAATTGATGTTTACGTCGAGAACTATATACGCTTACGATTATGTAACAGTACGTATAACGATGTCGAAAAGTATGGAACTAAATGTATTTTAAATAAGAAAAAAAGTCTTTTGATTTTCTCTCATCTTTGAAAAGTTACGCCAGTAGCATAGTAAGTTAGCTTGGCTAATCCGTGGGATCTTACAGAAAACATTAGATTATCCATAGCCGTACTGAGAAATTGAAGGGCCAGGCTTAAACCTTAGAGATGATACCAGGGCCGGATAAGGCCTGCCATATTCAGGGGGCATCCACATGACGATTACAAAAAGTTCTTTCATAAAAATTTTTCATAGCATCTCAAAGAAATTTTTTTTACCGGACGCCATTCTCATCAGTGTGACCAGGTTAGCTTTTTGAGGCTAGATTAAGCACTTATATTTTTGATGAGCCTCGGAATTTTAGATCTTTTTTTAATGCTATCCTTTTTATTAATAATTTTCATAATTTTTTAATCTGAAGAAAAAAAAATAGAAATAAAGAAATGTAACAAGTAAGGAAGTCTAAGTTCGGGTGAAACCGAACATTAAATACCCGGCGCACGTATTAAACATCGTTTTCTTCACAATTCTGAAACCTACCGTTACATGGTAAACAGTGGTGTTTTTTTCTGAAATTTACCGTTATATGAAAAGTGGGCGTACTTTTAGCCCGATTTCAACCAGCTTTCGTTTTGGTGTCAAGGACATAATTTTACCGAGTTTGGTATAAATTGATAAAACGGTTACCGAGATACACATACGTAGTCAAAAGTGGGCGGTGCCACGCCCATTTTCTAAAAATTTGCTAAATCGTACTTCTTGCTAAGGAATTGTTGCAAACATAAATTTTAAGTAAATTAGCTTCAGTAGTTACCGATTTATCACAGATTTCTTATTTCTGTAAATTACCGTTATATGGGAGGTGGGCGTGGTTATTGCCCGATTTCAAAAATTTTCAGCCATTTCCTATGTTGGACCAAGATTATTATTTGTGCCAAGTATAAGTCCATAAGTGGGCGCCCCTTTTTCCAAAATTTAAAATATTCTTGTTACTTGTTAATATATCATTGTATATATCAATTTTAAGTTAATAAGCTTCAGTAGTTACTAAAATATCGCAGTTTTTGTATTTCTGCAAACTACCGTTATATGGGAGGTGGGCGTGGTTATTGTCCGATTTCGCCCATTTTGAATACCGTCCGTCCTTATCGCAATAGAAATACGCGTACCAAGTTTTGTTGAGATATCTCAATTTTTACTCGAGTTATCGTGCGGACGGACGGACAGACAGACATGGCTTAATCGATTTCTCTTTTCATTCTGAGCATTTTTAAGTAAAATTTTTTAAGTAAGATTTTACATTTGTAAGCTTTATTACGTGGTTTGGCTTTACGAGGCTCCTATATGAACCATTTATTGGCTGGACACATCATGGATCAAGGAAACATGGGACAAGGACACGCTATCGACTATATACGAGGAAGGCATACATACACTACTTCGATGGGCCAAAAAGTACTTGCAGAAATTATTGCACGGGTGAAAAAAGCAAATTCTTCACTTTATCTGTCGACTCAACTCCTAATCTGGCACATATCGATCAATTGCCCGTTACTATAAGATATATGGAGGGCATCGCGCCAGTCGAACAATTTTTAAAATTTCTTCCAAATTTTGGCAACTCTGGACAAGAAATGGCGAAGTTTTAGCAAACTTATCATTGAAATACAGGATTTCAGGATTACAGGTCAGTCATACGACAATGTGCCAAACCTGGGCGGCAAATGTAAAGGAATGCCAGCTCTGTTACTCAAAGAGAAAAGCGATGGAGCTTTCATTCATTGCTGTGCACATTCACTGAACTTGAGGCTCTAGGGCGATCGGTTTATTAGAGGAACTTTTTGTTTCTTTAACGTCTTCGAAAACGCAATTTGACATTAGTCTTAATGGTGATGATTCGTTCACCATTGTTTAGTTCGAACTAAAAACTTACCAGTTATGACCTTACTGGGCTATTTTTCCACATTTGCACTGCACTTTATTGTTCGTCTTAATTTTTGATGTCTCCTCGCTCTGGGGTTCTATCCCACGCTTTTACTTTCTGCTCTCTCTGGAGTCTTTCCTCACACTTTTTGCGCCGTCTGGAGTATTTTCTCACAGTATTACTCTTTTTTGTTTAGTGAGTTCCTTAAAATAAGGTGTCGTATTCCTTTTCTTCCTACAAATCCCTCACCAAACTTGTATATCTCTTCTTCATAGCTAAAATACAAGTCACAAGCTGTAGATTTCTTGCAGTTGTATACCTTTCATTTCATCTCCTGTCTTATAAATATGTATATGTCGGATATTCGACAGCCTTCGACAGTATTCAACGTTGACAGGGCAATCATCTCAGACTCCCTTGACCTACTTATTAACTAATTATTTTGGCTTCAACTGAAGAGCTTTTACCGGAATTCTACTTTGGGTGTAAGTGCTCTAAGCAACGCGCCATGGAATTCATCTTTAGAAGCTATTTTGTTTCAACGCAAAATTTATTTAACTCTAAAGATGATGCTTGCAGGCGCCTCAATGTCTTCTATGGTAGATGTCGAAAAAAGCCAAATCCGCAGTTGCGCATTAAATCTTTAAGTGCAAAGTCCAGCAAACTGGCAAAAAAAGCTAATAAATAAATAAATAATCAAGTTATGAGGAAACAATGCAATGCAAAAAGCCAGCAGCTATGCAGTCGCATAAAATCGCAAATGAAAACATGAAAAATCGAAGAAAAACTCACGCAATGCAACATGACAGCATTAAACAAGCGGACAAGCAGCTTTAAATAAATTACAGCAGCATGAATAAGAAAAAACAGAAACAACAAAAGCACTACATAGGAGAAAAAAGCTTTTAATAAAAGTAACAGAATGCAACTGGCAAGTTGCATCAACGACGCAAGACATTACTACCAACAGAAGTATATACATTAGGAGGGTCCAAAAATATATGCGGGGGAAAAAGTTACAATTGTTAAGCTCTCACCCACTAGTATCTATTTTTCTAAATGGAATAAAAAAATACCAATTTTTTTAAATGATATATTTATGTGGAAAACACTTTTTCGTAGAAATGGTATAGAATTCTTGAAGAAAAATTTATTTCGATCGGCAAACCCAGGTTATATTCAGGAGACTTCAAAGAATGATACCCAATGGTTTATTTTCTTATACTAAAGATTTTTTGTGGGTTCCCCATTGCATATTTTAGGGGATTTAGGGGACCCATAAAAAATAGTTAATATTTAAAAATGGTTAAATAAACAATTGGGTATTATTTCTTGATGTCTTCTGAAGACAAACAGAGTTCGTCGATTGAAATATATTGATTTTCAAGGATTCTATACCATTTGTACGAAAAAGTGTTTTTTCCTTATATAAAATACATGGAAAACTTCATGGGTTTTGTGGCAGTTCCAAATATCTTCTTTTGTTATTCCATTTAGAAAAATCCTAGGCGTGAGATCTTAACATTTTAATTTTTTTTTGGACCACCCTAACCAACATACACCAGCTGGTGCATTGCTGCTGCTAACTACTGCAGTGGTTTTTGCTGCAATGACGACTGTCTTTCCACAAGTGTATGTATATTGCAGCACGCACAGATGTGCATTCTTGAATGCGCATATATTTGCACACATCTGTTTTGTTTTATTTTTGCTGGCGATTCTAGTTTTACAATGTGCGTTGTAAGTCCAGTTGCTGGCACATACGCCGACGATGGTTGCGATTACCTGAGACATTCCTGCTTTCAATGTTCGTCTAGTTAGACTCGGGATAAGTAATGCGTAGACAGGACTTCAGAGATTGCAACTGTAGGTACTTATGAATCTAAATAGATGTGTGTATGCATTTACTTTAAATGTTAATCGCTTGAAGTTGAAGAATAAAATATTTGAAGTAGGTCCCGATGCCAGTACCAGCTGGCTAAAGGCCGAGCAAAAGCAATCGTATCGGAGCAAGTGGATCGTCAAATAATCAAATGTGCGTCCTTATAAAATCATCTGCTCATTGCGGTGTGAGCTAAAAATGTGACAACGAAAGGATTTTCAGATAATAACCCCTTCCACATAAGAGAGAAGAGAAAAACGCAACGGACCCCAGATGTACTCCGGTTAGTGTGCGAATGTACGCAATCTGCTCACAGAAGGACGCTGAGACTGAAGTGCAATTATATACCACTCTGGAGAGGCTCATGTACATCTGCTTCCACCTTCAGAATAATACCATAGCATTAAGCCTGGAAGTTAGGAGTTTCGAACAGCATCACAAAGTTACTTGCCTACCCCCTGGACTCAACACCATGTCCGCCATCACGGATTTCTCGACGAGCGTAAATGAGGTTAGTTTAGAGGTGAACGAGAACAAGAAAAAAGAAACAGTGGTCATTTGTCATCATATGAGGAAAACTAAGAATGCACCAAAACCGTTACAAATGACTTATGGTCCGACGAAATTTGTGCCACTCGCGGTCCTTACAGTAAAATTTTTAGCCGTCGCAGCTTCGTTTCCTGGAACGAAGCTATCAATATACGTCAAACATGTTTATCTCCTGGATTTTACGTTGGGTTCTGTTGTAATGGAATTGTAAGAACTTCGTATGGCCTGGAAAACTGGTCGCAATAAGACGAATGAGAGGTAAATAGTGTTGCCAGCCACAGTCCGGTTGCGATCGCCGCGTTTGTTGTTATCAACAAGACATACTTTGTGTGGAACCCTCGACGTAATGTAAGGCCAGAGAAGTTTCTTAGGTAGCTCCGTTGCAAATATATGATCAAGTAAAATAGCAGCGGAATAGCTGCGCTTGATTGTAGTTGGCTTAACAAAATGAAAATGTGGAAAAGCAACAACAAGTTACATGGCGAACTTAGCGCAGTGGGTAGCACACTGGCTTTGTGAACTGGGAGTCGCAGGTTCAAATCCCAGAAAAAGGAGTCTGATGAGGAGATGTGGTGATCTCCGAAATAGCAGCTATAATTCCTACCAAAATGTAAATTGTTGTTTTTTCCACAAGAATTTTCATTTAAAACGGCCTCAAGCTCAATAAATTGTTGAATA
>JAPVRG010253715.1:18923-31145 GCA_029783565.1 Rhagoletis cerasi
TGTCTACTTTTGGCCACAAACAAGTGTTCTTGCAACAGTTGTCGTTGCCGTTTGAGTTTGCTGCTTGACTGATTTGCTGGTGACTTGTAATTATTCTCCTATTTTTCGGTTTACTATGTACAAAGTCAGTGACAGTAGAAGCTTGTTTTTTGCTACCTGTGTAAAAATGAATGTTTCATTTGTGTATATATGTATATGAAATCTGGCAGTATTTTCTAATTTGATGACAAAACCTCTATTTCTTGTATTTTCTACCTTTTTACCAAAACAAATTCCGCAAAAGCATTTTTTGATAACCAGTTGCAGCGGCTGCTAAATTTCTTTTTTCTTCTAAGTATTTTATGGGTCACTGCAGCGTTAATGCTTACATTTGTCTATAAAGTAAGCAGTTGGCTTAGTTTTTCGTAGTCGTTTGCTTGCATTGTTTAAATTTCAACATTAAATTTGCGTAAATTTTTTTAACTTTTTTCTGCTTTTTTGGTTTTTTAGTTTTTTGTTTATCTCTCGCTCATTTCTTCGCCCTGTTGACTTGCTAACTTGGGTGAAACGAAACTAAATCTATGTGCATGTGTATATTTACCTTACTATGCGTCGAAAAGTTGCTGTATGTAATGTCAAGTCAAAGTAATAATTTCCGCATTTTTCGTTGTTTATTCTCTATGTTGTTTAATTTCTTCGGTTAAACTTTTTATGCCAAGTCACTTAAGGAAGCGCTGCTGCATAGTTCGCTGCTTGCAAAGGGCTGAACGATGTCGTTTTGATGACATTATTCGCTAGTGCTCTGTTATATTTTTCTCTTATTGGTTTCCTGTTGTTTTATGCTGTGAAAAGTTAAGTGAACTGAGTTTAAAAAACAAAATACGTAACTCAATAAAGGAGCGATGAAAGCAAAAAAAAGAGCATACATTTTTACAATTCTAAGCAAACATTATTAGCGTTCATGTTTTTCAAGGACTTTAAATGAGATTTTCACACAAGTTGGAAGTGTGATTGTTTAGCGTTAGCTAGAATACAATTAGAATACCCAAATTTATCCACAGTCGCATACTTTATTTTAGGAATTCGCCTACTAAGGCACAGTTAGCATTTGTTAGAGAAGCTGATAGTTTATTGTGCTGACATGGTTAGGAACTTACCACATGGGTACATAGATCACCTAGATCGCAGTGTCGCTTGTACTGCTGTACTCAATTAGACCAACAGGAGTTAAAAGGCGCTGACTTCACGTGTGCTTTCTACCTTGCTCTGGTGCTTGGTAATAGATTCCATTATTTTCAACCTTAACTATTTTAGTATCCACATTCACTCAGGCCTATGCAAGCGATGCGGCTTGTCTTATTATGGGCCCTTCTAGTTCAGTTGTACGTAGGGAATAGTCTGCTCATATTTCTTCCGCAGTGAAGTCTTTACCTATTACTTATCCTATATAATAAACTTTTTTCCAAGTCTCATGTTGAACAAAAGCCCTTTAAAGTCCTAACAGGGAGATTTACTCGTCAACAACTGCATTTCTGATGTGGAAGAGACTTCTCTCAATCAAGACCATGGGAGTATGATTGCCAAACTTCCACGGACAATTGGAATGTGATGTACGGGATCTTTATCTACAACATCTGTAGCTGGTCCTTATGCAGTGCTAAACTTGTCGCCACTTGGCGGCTTTATCTACGGGAAGGTCTCTTAGGCCATTTTAATACTTAAAAAATAGTTCTGGTATGGTTTAGTGAAGTGTAGATTGAGGCGAAACTCCTGGTGGCAGAGATTTAGAAATTAGTGTTTTTTCAAGGCCAAGCTGCACTCCAAGCAATGACTAACCCTGCAACTACTTTCAAACTATGTAATTCAAATCTCAGCTTTATTAAACAAAAAATACTTTCAAAGTAAAAAAAAAAAACCGATTGTAAAACACAAACAGCAGCAAACATTTAGCAAGCACACACATTTACTGAGGTACATAGATACACTTAAGTAACAATTTTTGTTCATTCACTTCGTGCTATTCTTCGCTTTTGTTTTACTGAAAGAAACTATAAAAAAGTACAGATAATATAATTGGAAGAGCGCACACTACAATTCGTGTGTCTACATGAATGTTTATGCTTCAGTTACTAGGCTATGAGTCACACGTAGCCGGGGTTATGCGAGTAATACAATAACAGTGAATGAAAATAAATAAACTAAAAACTGATGAGAATGAATACACACTTTGTTGGTAGCACAGCTGCGTTTGACTTCAAATAATTATTTTGCAGCAATTATCAGATGGTGTTGTCAAGATAGAAATAGTATTAGCGGAATGTTGTATGCAAAGGAATTTTATTTGTTTTTGTTGTTTCTTTTTTTTTTTGCAAATTTAATAAACATCATTTGTTTAATTTATAGCTAATTTATGGGCCCGTGTAAAATAAAAAACTTTAGATTTTTCAGATTTAAGTAGTATCTGATAAACCTTAACTTCACATTAAAAAACAATTTTTTTAAGAAGCTATTCAATTGTTTGGACTTTATGTTTCTAAAAGTTACTTTCGTTAGATAAAGTTAAAGTTCTTACTTTGAAGTATTTAATTATAACAATAACTGAAAAAAAAATTTCTTTTAATTTGTAGTCAGAATAAAAAGATTGAAAGATGCTAAAAAGTTATGCACTGCGACCTAACGCCCTCTACTCCTCAAGAAACTTAATCGATTTCTACATTTCCCAGAAATTAAGTATATAAAAGCTTTAGGAAATAGGGAATTCGTATGCTCATCCTTTGTCCACATTGAACCTAGGCTCATCTCTTGCCTCAAATTGAAGGAGTCACAATAGCGCAAGAGCGAATTTAAGTTTCTTTTCATGGATGATACTTTACAACTCATATCACTTCTCTTATTCCTATTATATCTTTCCTAAGCGTCTTCCTGGCTTAGCCATTCGATACCTCGTCCAACTCTATTCTATTATAACTTAGTGATCAAGGCGGTCGGATATCATTGTGTTCAGCAAGAGCGGCAAATTTTTCTAATGATAGCAAAACCTGCCTGTTATTAAGGGTTAGGATTCTCTTTATTAAGATAATTTCTACATAAGCTTATCCCAGCACAAAGACTAACCACGTTGACCTGCGGGATTCCCCTACAAGCACAGATAGCCTCATCCTGAGGCCACACATGGCAGCCCCTATAACTTCAGGCGCTTTAGAATTGTCTATGTACCACTACAGAATGCTCACTTGGACATGTCGTTTCATAATCGAGGTACTCAAGGTTTCTTTGCCACAGAGCTCTATTTTTAGTTTATTTTCAACTACAACTAACTTGTTCATATCATTTCCAGGCAAATTTACTGGTGGGGGCTGGAATCTAGATTTTCTATTAGCTTAAATGATAAAACCTTTCTTTTGAAAAAACTTCTCTTGTGAAGTTGAAAATAGGACGCTTTGCTGTCTTCTCGATGGTGATTTTTAGTAGCTCGAGCTCTGAAATCACCTCCCGATCTGTCCCCGGACATTTGCGCGTTGCTTCCGTAGTGAAATCACAGGCTAGACTTTGAAGTGGTTAAAGTAGTTCTCGGAGCCCTATCCACCGCTACATAGGTCACCATTGGTCGCACTATCATTGAGTATACCCACCTCAGAATCTTTGGGCTACACTACCAAAAACTGCCTGCTAATGCCTTTGTAGCAAGGAATGAAACCGATTCAAAATAACGTTAAGGTTTCGGTTTCGATTTTGCAAAGTGTTTCGGTTTCGGTTTCGTTCTTCCAAAATAGTTTCGGTTTCAATCCGTTTTGATTTCGGTTTTGAAATAAAAACTTGAAAACAAGTGTGACAAAAAAAATTATTTATTAGATAAATATGTGTCTTCTATGGTGTGCTAAAAAAAATTTTATTGTATCCTCAAAACCGATTGGAACCGGTTCCTTTACTTGAAACATTTCGGTTTCGGTTACGATTCCGGTTTCGGCTTCATTCCTTGCTTGAAAGTGCTGAATATGGTTGAGTCTTCCACAGAAGCTTGGAGTCCAATATTAGACCAAGATACTCCATCTCCGTGGTGGCATTAGTCACGACCTCATTCAAAGTTATATTCCTCATACATACCTGGCAGAATTATTATTTTAAATCAGGCACCGAAAATAACAGTTATTCTTTCCAACAGTTAAACTTGGCCAAATATTTTTTAAATCCGAAATAAAAGCCCTTTCCGGATAAAAACCAAACCGCTTATGCAAATTAAGCAAGTTTGGTATCAAATGAAAGAGGACTGAAATAGCTTTTAAACAGAAATAACGAATGAAGGTTACCACCTCCATTTATATTTTTTTTTTATAATTTAGTACAAAATAATTTTATACGCCTCACCCAAGGTTTGTTCTATGGTAATTAAATAACATTTTTTGTTGAAATATGTTTCAATAGGTGGCTTTCCTGGTTTATACATTTCAGTTTTAAGGTTTTTTTCGTCCTCTATCATTTGAAACCAAATTTGTTTTATTTGGATAAGCGGTTTGTTTATTATCCGGAAAGGACTTTTATTTCGGACTTAAAAAATATTTGGCGACGTGTAACTCTTGAAAAAAATAGCTGTTATTTTCGTTCCCTGTTTTAAATAAAGTGAGGCGATGGCCGTCTTAGAAGGTCTTAATATCCCACTCTGGTACGCCAGCTCCTTTCGCTAAATTTAGATCTAAATATTAATGTTATGGCGTAGACAACACTCTCGAGCTTTCCTCTGGTAATCATTACCATGCCATCCGCATACCCGAGCAGCAGAAGCGATTGTAAATATGTGTCTACTACTAAGTAGATTCAACAAAAAGGGTGACAGTACACCTCCTTGCGATGATAATAAATATTATATAAATATTATTATAGGCATTTTTAGAAAATTTTTGAACAGGTCTTTTGCAATTTCAAAGCGAATTAATTTTTAGTTCTCAAACTTTAAAGTTGCAGAATTTTATCAAAAAAAATAACAATATGAAAAGGTTTGTTTTTATTTCCTAAGTATGAGATTTTTCTTTCACTTAAAGTCTTTTGTTTCCCCATTTACCTTCCCCAAACATCTCTGTATCTACCAAATGCATCTTCTTTTCAAAACTTATAAAAATAAATCAAAAATTCCCATCAAAAAGACAACAGCTGCTGCACTCCCTTTCTGCCGCATGTGAATTTCGGGTAAAACCCTACAGAGTCTACGTGTTGCCTGTGATGCGCAGACACCACAGAATCTCACGCACATGCACATGTTCTAATGAAATTTCCAGCCTATTGGTACAGTTTTTCCATATATGTATAGCAAAACTGAATTAGAAAAGTAACAAAAGTTTTCTGTTGACCTTCGAATGTTGTGACTCTGATTTCGAATTTGTTTTACTTCTTACTTTTCCTCTTATGTGATTTGTATTTTTCCTTTTCCCTCTCTTGCCTTCTCTGCCTTTACGTCCTTTTTCTTGTTAATCCGTTAACAATGCGTGCACATGCGTGACGTAATAATGCAATGTCTGTCATTAAAATAACCAACAACCAAATTCTTCAAATTGCTCTTAGGGAGAAGGGAGTGGGAAAATGTAATTTTTTTTTTGTTGCTTCCAAAGAACAGCTTACACCTGTATGTGTATAAAAACAGTATGTGCGTGAGCTAAGAAAACCACAGTAATTTCCAAAACCAGAGGAAAAGAATTTTTTCAGGTATCTTTGGGTATTTGAGTTCATAAATAGCAAAACCATACAAAATTTCCGAGGATGGAAGTTAGCAGAAATTGAATAGAAAGCAGCTGTTTTCGCAGTGAGCCTTGTTAAGTTGTGAAAAACACTTTGAGAAAAAAATATAACAATTATACATATGTACGCAAGTGTGGGAAAAAATCAAAAGAAATACATATATTTACGCAGACATTTCATTTAATTGCATTGCACTCTCAATGCCTTAACAAAGTTATTATGCAACTAGCCGCATTCTGTTGCAGTTTCATTTAGCAAAACTGCATTTCACATGAACATTTCAATACATACAGGGTGTCGCAGAAGTCGACCTCAAGCCGGAAATGGGTGACAGGCCAGGTCATAATAGTTATCAGAAAAATAAAAAAAATATCTGTCTTGAATTTTTAAAATTATAGGCGTTCAAAAAAATCTAAAAAATCAACAATTCCCGTTACTACAAATTTCTACTTTTTCCGAATTTTATTTTTACTATGCAATTCTGAGTAATGCTTGTATATATTGTCGTCTAAAATGTATAGCCAACTGTTCTAGCTTGGAAGCAAATTACACTTTTTGCCCAAAAAAAATTTTCAATTTAAAGCTTCGCCCAATTTTAACAGACTGTACTGGAAAAAAAATACACTACACTAGTTTGGCAAGTAACTTTGAAAGTTGGCCCATTTAATAAAGATTCCAAAATGGTATGACGATTTTTATTTTTGTAAAGAATCGATTGCAGTGTACCCAAGACTTTCCTTGACGCCGCAACTTTTAAGGTAATTCTAGTTTGAGTGAGAGAGAGAGTGTCATTTTACGAAGTGTGAGCGAGACAGAGAGTGACGCCACTTTATCTTGGCCTGTCACCCGCTTCCGGCTTGACATCGATTTCTGGAACACCCTGTATATACACATGTGTGCAGACAAGCGTGTAAGAAAATTACAGCAGAATTAATTGATTGTTAAAGCAAATTGTTTCAAGTGAGATAACAGGAAAGCGAAATTACGCCGAGTACTTACTGGTTGTAGGAATATTAACAGTTAACTGTTTGTTGCATTGGATATGGTTGACAATGAGCCTCTCTTTTCCGCCTCTGTTTACCGTCGCTGGTTTCTTAACATAAGTTTCATTGTCTGTTTACTATTTGTACTAAGCTTTGGTAACATTTTACTTTTGCACGCATGTCTGCCTAATTTATTACTCGGTGCAATAAGCGGAAATTTCTTTGACGCCAGCGTATTGCTGCTGCTTTTTTTTTTGTTTCGTTAGTCTTTATTATCACTGCACTGCCAGCACTGCTAATGAAAGCGAATACATAAGCACATATATGGAAGGTATGGAAAACCCTGCACATATAATAAAAAAAATATATATATATTTATGTTTGTACATATGTGTATGACAATTGTGTGCTAAGTACCTGTGTATGTGCGAAGCTACAAAAATTGTTTGTTTGCTGCTAAAAAATAATGTTTCGCACGACTGGCGGAGACTTACATCCATGTATGAATGAGGTTTCTCCCAGCAAACAGTACGCATGTTTGATATATACGTAAATAAGTCATAAGATTTTTAATAAAATCTCTAGTATTAGGACGCCGTCATAAAAATCCTAAGTTCTTAAGGAAGCAGTTTAAATGTCTAAACTTTCATTCAAAATTAATTTAAATTTCTTATGAATACGCAATCAGTGATATGAAACATTACTTATAATTTCTTTTTTTTTCTGGATGTTGGTTTGAGCTGTGTTCTTAGCTGGGGCCTACCTCAAATTGACCAATCCATTTGTTTCACAAAACTTCATTTTAAACATTGTTCTCGACAAAATAAAAACTCAACGATTTTCTTCCCTCTTCTCATTACCTAAGTGAGCGACAATAAATATTAAAGTTAATTTTGAGAGATGTCGTTGGTTTCGGTTTTTTTTCTTTTAGTAAGTATTAACAATTTAATGCACTTTACAGCTGTAGACTTACAGTATCATATAAAATGTAAGCTATTGAATTCATGCCAAAGCTACTTATTCTTATGTTAATATAAAAGTAAAGTTTTATCGATAACATCGGCGATTATTTTGTCGATAAAAATATCGATAAAATCGTAAAAATATATCGATAAATCGCGTTATAACGATATATGTATAGAAATTTTCGAAGAATATATCGATAACGATATCATAACCATATCGATGAATATGTACATGTATATAGCGATAAGCATATCGGTAAATATACCAATGTTTATATATTTGTCTATATATAGAAAAAATATATCGATTCCGTTATCAATAAATATATCGAAATCAATAACAATTATGCATATCAATTGAAGAGGAAATTGGGAGCAATAAATTCGTACATGTTTTATAAATGCTTACTATTTTTTAGAATGTTACCTCAAGTGGTGCAATGAAAGCACCCAGGAGGTTGGAGCATTGCTTCACTGCCGGAAAAGGAACTATGTTGTTGTTGTTGTTGTTGCAGCAGCATACAAATTCTCCAACGAGTATTAGGGAAATGATGCTGAAGTGTTAGTCCTTGGCTAGACGTAAATCTGGGTCGTTCAAATTACGTAGACCCGACTATCGTGTGAACGAAAAGGAACTTAGTGTTCGTTGCTGCTGCCTGCACTATTTTCTTATTGCCGGTCTACTACCCGCTTCATCCCTTCTTCTTGAAACGATTTTGCTGTATTTTCGGTATCTCGATTGTTGCGTTTTTTGGCGTTTAAAATTTACGCTGGCATCGCTAATAGAGACCCCATATAGCAAAGATAAGCATACTACGCTACATAAATGAAGTCATTTTCTGCTTTTATGACCGCCCGTGTAAGGAAACGTTCTAGATAAACACCTCCTCAATTTAGACGCTTATTTTCTAGCTCTACCAATATGCTTTCCTATGCTTAGATTTTTCCACAAACTTGGATATTTTTGTATTGTTTGATAATCCTCAATTACAAGCCATGAACTTTCTTAAGGGTGTTTTATTTGAAACTAATTAAAAAATAATCACAAAGTCACATACCCTATAATCACTACTAAATATCTAATTTTCGATTCCACAGAGATGATATTTAAATTTTTTCTGTTCGATAGTATTTTCTTTCTCTGTTAAAAATTATAAAAAGTTCATGCAAAAACTTTGCAAAGAGTGCGTATTATTTGCATATCACGAAAATATTTATAACAAACGCATCTGATAAAATACACCTACGCTTTTGATTTATAAGATATATCCATCAATAAAATGTTGAGTGTCAAAGCAAAGCATAGCAGAAAAGAATAAAATAAAAGCCAAAAACCGGTTCAAAAACCTGAAACTAGACTATGGCATGAAGTTTTGCGTTTATTTATGCATATATATATATATATATATATATATATGATTTCTGATCAACATAGTATTAAGTGTTTATTTAAAACGCTCATAAGGCCCAAAATACACATGTCTTTCTATTTAATTTCTATATGGGTTAGGTAAATATTTATGGACCACTATCAATTTGTAGTTTTTTATAATATTTTTTCTTTGCCTCCCAATTAAATATTCAAAGGTTTGCGGCAATAGAAACCACAAAATCTACTTAATCGATGACTGATTTTTTTCTTCTTTTCTGTGTCTGTAATTTATACTTCACTTCGACTGAAATACTATTAAAAGACGTTATGCAAATTTTATTAGAGTATTCGTTCATTTACAAGAAAGTGAACAAATTTTGTTTGGCTTATCAATTACATACAACATCGCGCTGTTAAAGGAAAACCCTGATTTAATTAAGAGATTAAGAAATAAAAAATAAAAAATTGTTTGACTGCTTACAAGTTTTTTATCACAGAGAACTAAATTGATAAAGAAAAAAATGTTTGTTTTTATAAGCCCAAACGAAAACTATCAAACCAAAAGCCCCTAATTTAGTGAACAATCAATAATATCAAAAAATTCAATCAATTTCTGTCCGGCAATTTGGTTGTTGCTACTCGCATATAGATTCCAATATATTAGGGAAATTTCGCTGGGCCACCAAGCTAAGCGGTTGGACTTTACTGGTATCAAGCTACCAACTGCTGCTGTTGGTTGGCTTCGAAGTTGTTTAGCTGCTGGCCACAGCTGCCACGTTTACCTTTCAGCTATGTATGTATATTGTTGTGGCCGCTGGTCAGACACTCTCTTATGTATCTACATGCAAACAAGCGTTTACGTGTAGATATGTCTTTAAGTGGGGAAAAACTTTCACAAAACTCAAATGCCTTAAGAAAAATATTCAAATATTTGTACCACATAATTTCACCTACAGCAGGCGCAGGTGTATTCGATTGCTTTGAATGTTTTCCCCTGAATATTTGGTGGCTTATGGTAATTTTCGAGATTACTTGCTTGTAATAATTAAGTGATTTACATAGTTGGATGGTTGACTTTGCGTGGAAAAGTGAAAATGGAAAGAAATTCAGCAGTTGACACGAATTAAAATTTTTTTCACTTGCTTGTATAAGTTATAACTATAGTAAATCGATCACTGATCAGTTATGCATAATTTGATATGCAAATATAAGTACATTTTGGCTTTACATGTTGTTTAGTTTAGAAAAGTAGTATTTGATTATCAACAGGTTCGTGACTTAAGTCTTTTGTTTGTTATCCGGAATGACGAACGGGTTAATGCAGTTCGAATTTAAATATTTTTAGTTTTTCGATTTAAGACAGTTCTTACAACGAGATACAAACATAGAATTAAAGCTATGAAAAACTTGTCACAGTTTTCTATTTTTCTCAATAATAATCTTGCTTAGTAAAATAAAAAAAGGATTGAATAAGATTTTTCTTAACATTTTATACTGAAAGGCACATCATAATTTTTTTACATTTCTATTCTTTATTTTTGTTGATGACTTAAAAAAAGCTATCTGTCTCTTTACGAATCTCTTTGCTTATAGTCAAAAGCTTGCTTGATTTTTTTTCTGTGCATTTTGACTTTTTACCGCTCTCTACTTGATAATATTGTTATGTCATTATTTAGACGCTTCTTCTGCGTAAGCTTATTATGTCCCCTGGTAGTAAGCTAATAATACTTTGTGTTAACTTTACAAAGCACTTTGTACATATGGAAAAAAATAGGAAGAAAATATAATAAATAATAACATCGTAGTAGCATAAAATATAAAAATTCATTGTGATGGAGATGTGCTAATTCTTCACAAAGTAGGTATAAAAAATTAGTGTTGGTTTGACATATTCGATATTAGGTAATACATATTTAGATATTATACAACGATGTACTTACATAAGAATGCTTTTTGAAAATTGATCACACAGCTGATTTTAGTTTTTAATGGTAATAGCTGTTTTGGTTTCCAAATATATATGTATCTATAAAAAATTCGATGTAGAATTCTAATTAGTCACGTTGTGTTTCGCTCGCTGCCAGTTCCATATATTTTTCTCATAGACAACACTAGCTGCTGCCAGACAACATCTGGTGCGCCAGTAGAATTTTTGATTTTTTTAGCCTAAACATTTTCATATCATTTTTGTAAAAATAAATTTAAGTCAATTCGAATGAAAATAACTTGCGAAATTTTGTGTTGATAAGATTTATTACGACTCCCGATAAACTGAAATATAATGATATGGCACTGAATTTAGCTTATTCCGACGAGGCGGCATACTTTTACCGAGTGAAAATATGGCAGAAATCAATTTCAATTTCAATAAAACTTTTTGGCTGCGAAAAAGGTTTTCTTGCTTTGGTCCAAAGAAATGTTGGAAAAAATATGCTAAGTATATCATCTAAACAGGTGCTGAAATATAGATCCATTTCCATACTAATATAAGGCACCTGCAGTAGGATTCTGAAAATCGCTATCGCTAATTTCGATAGCCGAAAATCTCAAAAAGAATAGCAGGCGCGCCTAACAGCATGCAACATATAGTTACATGCCCTTCATACTGCCAGATTCGGCTGATTACACATCTCGTAATAAAATATTACGCCGCAGGTAATTAAATATTGTGCCGCGAAGTATGCTACACTAGAATTTCCACAAAACTTCATAGCTGAATTGCTGCATGGATCAGGGATGGAATTTGAAAATTTCAAACTGTGCCGAATTTAGCCCAAAAAATGTGCGAAAATGTAATTGAAAGTGCCGAAGTTATGGCGTTTTCTATTCTACAAGAAAAGTTAGCTTTTTATTGCTCTCTCCTAGGCATTTGTGCGAAGAGGGCAAAGAGAAGGTAAAATTTTTAGATAGAAAATAAAACGCCATTAGACAAATTTGAAACAAACTTTCCATTAAAAAAAAGGAACTTTATTTAAGCGTTTTTAATACGTCTTTTATCTTGTTTATATCATAGCATACTCGATGAAACCGTATTCAGAAGTACCTACATAAATAAATCTGCAATTTATATTCGATATCTGTTTAGTAGTCAATTTATTTGGTTCACCGAAATGAAAGCGAAAAATTATTCAAATTATTATAACTAGCAGGGACATAAATACTGTTACCCACATTTAACGCTACAAAATTTAAAATA
>JAPVRG010253719.1:0-10390 GCA_029783565.1 Rhagoletis cerasi
TGTTTCATATAAACACGCGAGCTAACAAGCGAGCTATACTGACACGAGTTTATTCGATTTATTTGATGCCATATAAACGTGGTAAATGGCTGTTAAATCAATATCATGATCTCATAAATATAAAGTTCCTTTTCCATTTCCGTTTACCTGCGAAATGCGAACTGTGAAACTTTTATATTACTTTAAATGAAAAATAAATGAATACACTGTTTTGTTTTGAACTTTCTTACTTAAACTTTGTTTTATTTTGAAATTTCTAATACGTTTTTACTTTAAAAAACAATTGAAAAGTTGTATTGTTTTGACTTTTAAACCCGTTTAATATAATATGTGTAAATAAAATAATATTTGTGAACCCCCTTTTCCTTTAAAGGGTCATCCTAATGAAACCATCGATATTATCGATGGTTGTCTATAAAACTATCGAAAACCATCGATGGTGCCACTATCGATGGTTTTGCAGCACTAGTGTGGAGTTTCAACTTAAGTGAGATATGCAAAACACAAACCAAGGCGAATTCATGTAAGGTGGTGTTACTTGATCAGCTGATTTTGTGTATGTGTTTCGCCTTACGGCTGCTGTCAAATCCAAAAATTTTGTTTGCATTTCCACACACACTTAAGGGCCTGTCTCCACAGGCAAACACTGATGTGTTAAAAATCATGTCACAAAATACATTGCCAATGGAGACCGCTTATTGCTCATGGGCGGCAATATATGTCAGAGGTTATTGCTTGACATCTATTGCCTGCAATCTGATAGTTTGACAGCCATATTTTCATTTGAGAGAAAGCATGTTGGAGGCAACATCGATGAAATTATGATATTAAATCAATTTAATAAGCTATTCTCTATTGCATTATTTATGATAACGTTTAAGGAAGATTTTAAGCAAGTTTTTTAGGATTTTAATACCTATAATAGCTGAAATACAGAGAATGTTGTCTGGTGGCGTCATGTGGCAAATGCTTATATCAAGATATCAAAGTGCCCACACACAAAAACTAGCAATCATATTGCTCTAAACCATCTGTCAAAATGACATTTGATAGGCAATCACTGATTTCCTGTGGAGTTGTGGGGTAAGGCTGATTCACATACGACTTTCCTCGCTTTGCTTGACGGTTTCAACTTCGAAAACAAAGTGGAGCAAAGAGGGCGTAGGCCAAAACGAACACCTTGACTTTGTGCGCTATATGAACTCTTCTTCCATTGTTTACTTTCTGAAAAATCAAATATAAACGCTTATATACTATATAATGTCAGAACATTATATTTATGCCTGTATTCAGTAAGCAGTCTGTAGTCACTAATAGAGACTTTTCGGGGTGAAAATCAATTTTGAGACTTCGGTATTCAGTAAGCTGTCTCACGTCTCAAGTCACAAAATAATGTCACAAAATTTGTGACCTGGTTCTGAGTAGGTCACAAGAAGAATAATGCGGGAGAACAGATGATTTCTTTTTATTTAATTATTAAAAAAGCACAAATGTTACCAAATATGATGTATTTAATAACGAAGAATATAAACCACATAAGAAAACACTATTTGTTCACAATTATGGGCATTCATCTGCCATTTCATTCAAGTGCGTGTAGTGATGAAATACAGCATTAATCGATTGCTTACTTTTCCTGATTTTATAAATTTTTTGAACAATCGATTCAGATAAGACGCTAATAAAACTAAATGAGCAAGTTTGTTTTTGTAAATAATTTTCGGTAATGATATCATTTATATTTTTAAAGAACGATTTGGCCACTAAAATGTGTTTGAAAAATATAATACCTAAGAACCGATTAATAAATTTGCATAGATTTCCCATGAACATCACTAACTGGAACATAAAATCAGCTGACTGTCTCAATTGGGTTTTCACCACATGTTTGGTGAAATTTTTGTGACTTTCTCTTGCTGAATACCGAAACTGTCTCAAGTCACAAATTGAAAGTCTCAAATTTTGTGACTTGAGATGAGACTGGATTACTGAATACCAGCATTACCTTGCTGTCTGATGTGTGCTATGAATTTAAAAAAATGAATACAAAAATTATGTCAGCTGATAGTCAAAGCGTAAAAAAGATGAAAGTTGCCCAAGAGTTTGCTTCGTTTTGCTTTGCTTCAAACGTTCTTTATGTGGGCATACTCATGCGTATGCCTACATCGATCTTATATGTCAAAGCAAAGAACTATCAAGCAAAGCGAAGAAAGTTGTATGTGAATCAGACTTTACAGATATTGGCAGTTTACACCGCCAAAGCAAAAACAAAATACGTGTAAATTTTTGTTTTTGTAATCCGCACAAAAACTGCTATCACTCCCGACAAGGCAAAACATTTCTGCAAAAAAAAAACGGAAACTGCCTAAACACGCCCACACTATTTGTTGGGGTAAGGCAATTAAATAATTAAAACATCTAATGCTCATATTTTTAATTTTATATATTTTTTTGTTGTCCGTTCGTTTTATAATTATATTTATTTTTTATTTTTTTTTTTGCTATAATATTTTTTATCGTATATAAATTTATTTATATGGAAATAACACTTACATAATCATTTTGATTTCAAGTTGTTTTTGTTGCCCATTCATCATAAAAATAGTTATAATAATTAGAATAATGATAAACGCCTTCCTGATCAGCAGTCAGTGAATTTAATATATTCAACGATATATTGCAAAAATTCACAAAACAAACTAATTGAAATGCTTTATAATAAACAGTAAATAGAACTAATTTAGATTAAAATGAAATATAATATTTTGTTAGTGTAAATGCTTGCAACCCGACTTATTCAAGTTAAAATATATTTTTTTTTATAAAAAAATGGAATGTAAAGTACATATGTATGTATGTGTAATTTAAAATAAGGCCATTTGCATATACATATGCACATGCAATCCAAGAGGTGTAGCATTACTGTCGTAAAGAAAATGTTGTAAAAATAGAAACAGTATTGCTACCTTAATTATTTAAAAATATACAAGGTGTCACAGAAGTCGACGTCAAGCCGGAAACGGATGACAAGCCAGGATAAAGTGGCATTACTCTCTGTCTCGCTCACACTTCGTAAAATGACTCTCTCCGTCTCACTCAAACTAGAATTACCTTAAAAGTTACGGCTTCAAGAATAGTCTTGGGTACACCACAATCGTTTCTTTACAAAAATCAAAATTTTCCATAATTTAAGAAACAATCTAGCAAGTGTAGTACATTTTTTTTACAGTACAGTCAGTTAAATTTGAGCGAAGCATTAAATTTTCTTCCAAGCGAGAGCAGTTGGCTATAAATTTTAGAGGACAATTTACAGAAGCATTACTCAGAATTACATAATATAAATAAAATTGAGAAAAAGTAGAAATTTGTAGTAAAGGCTGGTTTTTACTATGCCAGTTTCAATGGAAATTGTCGTCAAATGGGCTAGAAAACGCTGTATCGATTAATTTAGATTAGGAGAGAAAGGAGAGAGTCATGTACATGCGCTGCGAAATCGGCTATTTCCCGTTTTTTGGCCCATAATATAATCGGTAAGGGTATTGATAAAGGAGATGAAGTTTTGTCAAAATATGTCCACAAATTTTGTCGTCAAAATATGACATAATGAAAACCAGCCTAAACGGGAATTAAAAAACAATACAGGGTGTAGATTTTTTCGTTTTTTTGAACGCCGATAATTTAAAAAAATACACGACATAGATTTTTTTATATTTTTCTGATAACTATTATGACCTGGCCTGCCACCCGTTTCCGGCTTGACGTCGACTTCTGAGACACTCTGTATAAATATCTAAGTATTTTATTTTTTAAATTAAGCTAATAATGCCTGGCTGCATGCTTTATTGCGCGCTCTTGCACTTAGTTTTTTATTTTGAGTTTTTTAATGCCTATTTTAATTATTTTACTGCTAGTCGTTTGATTTTTTAAACTCACTGCACCATTTTTATTTTAGATTTTTTTCTTTTCTATATTTGTTGCTGTGCTTTCTTCTTTTGCTTGTTTAGTCTATTTTACGCATATATTTATGTATCTATGTGTTCATAAATATTTAGTTTTTTCTGTTTTTAATGCAAATTGGGGGTTTCTCTTTTTATAGTAGATTATGCTATTAGAATTAAAGTTAGTTTATCGCAATGGAATTCACTGATACGAATGTGTTTTGTTCTACCTGAATACAAAGATTCAAGTATGGTAATGATTTTGTGTGTGTATTAAACTCAGATGGAGCTTTCGGGCGACTGATTAATAGAGAGCAGTTCCTTTTCTTTCCCTAATCTTTATAGTCCGTAATATGTTTTTTTTTGGCAAAAATACAACATCTAACTCGAAAAAATAGTAAAAGTAATTTAAAATCAACCAACCACCCTTCGAACCTCTCTGAATTTTTTAATTTGATGTTTAAGTCAATTGTTTGGAATGTGTCTCTGATTTGTTGTTTAAGTTTAGTCTATGAATCTTTCGCTATATTTCCACTATATATTGTTAACACTTATTTAGTTTTTATTTTAAATTTAATTAAATATGTGTATATATATTTATTTAGTGTATTTAAATAGTACAAAAGTATACATTTTGTTTTAAAAGCTTTTCCAACTTTTAGTTTTCTTGGTTTTTTTTTTTTACTTCTAACCATTCTGGTGCTTGTTGTTTTAGTTCCTCAGCTTGTTTGATACTTGATATAATTTTATTTTTGTAAATATTTCAAAGATGTTCGTGGTTGATGCACTTCGTGAAGAAATGCACTCATTTTCGCCGTATTTTCTATCAACTGCTATTTCGGGGTGTTAAATAGAGGTTTACATATATTCGAAACTCAATGCGACGCGAAAGGCGGCATGGACTAATACAAATTCATAGTGCCAAGTATTCGAATCCGAATGATTTGCTTTTCGAATCCCAATAGAGAGTATACCCCTTGATTATGGAAATGGAGTGTCTAGAATTTCCTCAGAACTTTTTTATCATTAAAGAACCACTAAAATAACATTTCGCAAACCTTGGACTGATGCCATCAGTAAAAAATATTGCAATCTCTTTCAATGAAATTTTTTAGAGGCTTATATAACTTTTAATTTCAAAAATAATAATCCCTCATGGCCCCAAAACAGCAGCTCGTACATCATTGCATTAAAACAATTGTTTGTAACTACGAAACATAGACATTTAAAAATTGTTAAGACGCACATATACATAGAACATACTTCTACAAACAGATTAAAAATAATATACATTACAAACCACGGTACACACATATGTATGTAGGCTTCTTTTGGGCGTATTCTTTACACAATTATCATTTAGACAAATCAATTTGTATAGAAATTATAAATCCTACGTATATATTTTAGCTTAACACCAAATGAAAAACTATCAACTAAGACACTAAAGTGTTTAATAGCAACTAAATAAAGCATGCGCGCGCAAGAGCTTCAAATCGCAGGAGCATAATGGTTACGCTATCAAAAGCCTTCAAAAAATAAATAAATCTGAACCAAAACATTTATGTGGTACCTATTGCTACAACTAAAGATTAAAGTGTTTAAAAGCTACTTCCGCTCTAAACACTAAACAAATATATATATATCCGTCATCTCCAGCAGTTTTATGCTTAACAAATTTTGTAAAATTAATGAATCTGACACCAAACATTTATCTGGAGATATTGGTATTGAGTGGGACGATTTATCCAACGTTAATGAATAATTTACTGAAAACGTTTATCCAGTGGTGCTTCATTAAAAAAAATTATATGCAATGATTCATCCGGTTGTATTTCTATTAAAGATAATAAAAGTATACCAAAACCCCTTTTGTTGTCTTTTCACGGCTAAATATAGTTACCTAGAGCGTTATATCGCAGTTAGGAATTTACTTTAAAGACTTATCCGGCTTTTTCGCAGCTCTTTTGATTATCAGAAGATACTGAAGTAATCAGAAATAACTTTTTTTGTAAATCACCAAGCGATGCTGCTTTTTTGCGCTCAAAACAAGAATAACTGGCTTTAATTTATTGAATACAAAAAACCTTAGGTAAGCATGCAACTACTTTTTGACTTTGAAAGCCTTATAAGCACATAATTTTCCAACTCAGAGACGTAAAAATTTAAAGGATTTACATTTATCCGAGCTAATATTTTTGTCAAAAAAAAAACAGAAAAATATGCCCAAGGAAGGCAAAGGAGCATCTTTCAATATTTCCAGTGCTTGAACTTTAAAATTCTCTTTCCCAAAGTTTGAAATTTTCGTGCTTTGAAATCAACGTCCTGGATATGTCAGTAAGACTTGAATGCACTCGCACCGGAAAGGCTGCCAATCATAAGGTGATTAAATGCATATTTGGATATGAATGTTAAGTATTAAGTGCTTTGCCATTCATTCGCTTATCGAAAATTTGTGCATTATTCGTTTTGATTTGAAGCTCAATTGCACGCTCATGCACCGCTAACAATTTATGTACGAACTATGTACTAACATTTAAATCCCATCTCCTGCCCAACAAAACGCACGTACAACTTACTCAAGTGTATGTACTCGTCTATTTATGATTCCACTTGTAGTGTCTATTCACTATCAATATTAAGTCCAATTCGTTTCTCTTCCTCCAGCATGGCGTCCAGCTCATCCGTTAAATTTGCCAACATATTACCAATGTCGTTGAGCACATTCACAGATACCTTCTGTCCAGGTGTCGATATTGGAGCTGCACTTGCACCAGCCGATGCGTCTTTGCCTTCATTGCCAGCTATTGGCGTACCACCTTCAGCTGCTGCATCTGTATTACTGTCAGCGTCATTGGGCGTATGCAAATCCACGGTGGTGGTGATAGTCGTTAACGAGCCGCCGCTGCCGCTGACGGCATTCGTTGCATCAGTCGGTGGGTATTGTAGTGTGGGTGAGCGCAAGAGCAGTAAACCGCTCCCGCCGCCGCCGCTACTGGCACCAGCGCTGCCACCGCTCGTAGTGCTACCGATACTGTCGCTGCGTATCAGTGAAGCGTCGTGCAGGGAGGCCGATGTCTTTAGCGAGTGAAACGAGTGTGCTATATTGGCGATGGTGTTGGTCGACGAGGAAGAAGACGACGACGAGGAGGAGTGCAGATGTGAATTGGTGCCGGATTGTAGGGGCTGCTGCTGCCCAGCGATATCCTGGCGATTGAGCAGGCGTTGCTTGATTGTGCCGGTATTTTCGTTAGCGAACGGTATGGTATCGATGGAATCGATGCTGGAGTTTGACTGTAGGTGATAAAAAAATGTATGTACTACAATTTTAAAGTCAAGAAAATATTCAAGGATACCTTATTGTCATGGAATTTCTCGCAGTGTATTTCCGCCGTGGTCTGTTGTATGGTCGCGTAATTCGCATAGATCGGCTGATTAGCTGCTGCTGCGGCCGCCGCTGCCGCTGCTTGTTGCTGCGCATGCGTCATATACATGCCACCGTGGTGTAATCCCCCAGTGCCGCCATAGTAGAGGCCGGGCGTTACATTTGCACCGGCATGCAAGGCAATCTGCTGCTGCTGCTGCTGTTGTTGCAATTGTTGCTGTTGTTGCGCGCTATCTCCACCTAATGTACGTGAATTTCGTATACTGCAATGGCGTCGCGGTGGTTCGGGTGCGATTTTCTTGTTACTCATTGGACTGCCGGTCAAGTAGGACTGGTGAGTGGCATATGAAAATAGTAAAAAAAATGTCGAGAATAGTTATTAAATAAAAATGTACATATGTATGTGCAAATGATCATGTAATCAGTATGCGACTTACTGCATTCAGACCAGCACTGTCCAGCACACAACCGGATCCGCCGACTGTGGCGCCAGCGGTACCCACATGCGCTGCTGCGCCTGGCACACCACTGCCGACACCCATTCCAGCTGCATGACAGACATATTCCGCTGCTGCCGCTGCATTCATATAGTGATGTTCCAACGGCGGCATGCTATTCAACACGGCACGTTGCAAAATACCGCGCTGTTGACGCGGCAAGGTGCCGCCACCCTCCTCGTACATGAGTTCGCGTGTAGCATCGTTGGTGGGTGTGATGTCACCATCGTCGTAGGAACGGCGCCAAGACTAAACGTGAAAAGAAAGCACGAAAATGTTAATAATCGAGGCAGCAATTTTTCCGGCGTGATTTGAGTGTTCTTATGATGCTAAAAATAAGGCTTCTTGCGTTAGTTGGTGTTTTGAGTAAGAAACGTATCCGGCCACATCCGGATTTATGTATAAAATTTTATAATACACCTCTAAAATTAATTTAGTACGCAAAAATCAGTGTTTTCAAATATTCTAGTAGATTTTTGTAGACGGTATATGCAATAGAGAATAGTCGAACTCACAAATTTATTTAAGCGCTTTGTTTTGGAAATAATGGGCGAGTTTGCAAATTTAAATCTTAAACGACGTTTGAACCGTCTATAACTAGTGAAAACGCTTATCAGAGGTTATTCGGAGATGAAAATTTTTGATTTCAAGAAATTTTATAAATTTAAACTAAAATGAGTCGCACAAACAAAAATTTGTATTTGTACGCCACTTTCTATAGCAAAAATTTGATTAAATGCAACGACAAGCCACAAACATACAAAAATATACATATTTCTAAACACCACAATCGCCTTAATTTTAAATAGCCGCATTTAATTTTTATCCTCTTGTTCATTGCGAAACTTACCATAGCGGCTGGATTGCTAAGCAAACGTGCGCCGCCAGCACCACCTGGCCCGCCCACAACGGCACCACCCATCAATGCAGCCTGATGATGCTGCATGGCCTGCTGATGTTGCTGCTGCTGCTGCTGGTGTTGCAAGGCTTGTTGATGATGTTGTTGTTGCATTGCAGGCGTTGGATGCGCAAAATGGCCATAATCAGTGGCTGTGTAATGGCTAAAGGTCAAATGGCTGCGTGTGCTATTGTCGTGAATATCCTCGAGTGATTCTAAACTTTTGCCGCGTGGCTGGCGCACCTAAATGAAAACGAACGGCGTGGGTGAGAAAAGAAAAAAAAAACACATTAGCGATTACAAAGGCGGAACGTGGGTTGATTCAGTTGAGAATAAAAAAAATTAAATGCAAAAATAAATGGCTATATAAGAAAGTATTGCAAAACTACACATGTATTTAGGGTAAAAATTGCAGCTTTGCCATTTAACAGCCGCCCACACATTTGTTCGCTGCGGCAAAGTAAAAACAAAATGCCAGCTGGTCCTGCAATTGTGCGCTCGCTCACCTTAATGGGCACCACATCGTTGCCATTGCAACACTCGTGATGCGAGCCGGTACAAAAGTAGACGGCATCGACGCCGGGTGTAGCATAAATCTTGGAATCGTCCCACGAGACGCGCGTGGTTGGCAAATATGTTGGTGTGGTGGGCAGTGGCACGGCAGTGGGCCAAATCTTATTGCGATAATCCTTCGGTTGGAAAGTTTTGTTTTTTGCATGTGTTTGTAGTTGTGAGTTTGTTTTAGGTATGGTAGGTATACAGCAGCAAAAATTAAACACAAATTGTGTTAAATTAAAAAACCGAAAAAGAGAAGAAAATATTGCGAACGAAATTAAAGAACATAAATTAATTAAATTATAAAATAATGTATTCTTAAAAAATATTTAATTTAAACTATTTGTAATAAAATCAGAGATACTTTTTTATTTAAAGTTATCATTCTCACTCACCTGCTGTTGATAAGCATTGATGCCGCCTGGATTCCACTTTCCGCTTATGATATCCTTCACACGTTTAATGGCCAATAGAATTTTCTTTTGATGTCCCAACTTAACAATGCCAATATCCTCCAAGTCTTCCCAAGTGACTTGGGTTACATCGCGTACAGTTTTGTAGTTTTGATCTAGCAGCGGTTGGTTGTATTCCTCGAGGCGTAAGAGCTGTAGCCACTCTTCGATAGAGCCCTGCAAGCACAAAAGAAAGACAAAAAAATTATGTATAGTGAAAAGAAATACTTCTAAAATTCCTAGATTCTGGTTTGGTCTATAAGTTATAATTAAAGCTCGCGATAACTCACATCCGGCAGCAAGTGAAAAAGGTTGTCAATGAAGGATTTGCAAGAAAATTTAAATGTTATGACATTTGGCTCAAAATATCGCTCTACGGAGTAGAAGTTAAAAAGAGAGATGAATAAATATACTTAATTGGACATAGCTTAGAAGGAGCTTATCCGTGATTATATAGTCATTAGCTATATTGTTAGAACGAAAAAATTGTAGGAACTGTTATCCGAGCTGTTTTGCATATTATTTAGTTTAAACAAGTAAAGAAGGCTAAGTTCGGGTGAAACCGAACATTAAATACCCGGCGCACGTATGAAACATCGTTTTTTTACGATGCTGAAACCTACCGTTACGTGGTAAACAGGGATGGTTTTTTCCCATTTCAAACA
>JAPVRG010253798.1:0-10957 GCA_029783565.1 Rhagoletis cerasi
AGCATCTACTTTTTTATGATAAAACGACCACCGCGACCTCTCGTAAATTGTTATTCCCAAACGTCGACGACTCCTGCAGACGGAATAAGGAGTTAAATATGGTGATATGAACGTGAATGTCCGCCCTTCTTTTTTTTAATGTCCTCGGAACATACAATAAAATCATCGCAGTATAGAAAGCACAATGGAACCATACAGCTCGTCACCGGCCAAACCCGATCTAAGGAAAAGCTATTTTTACCTAGGCTAAACTATTCCTGACTACATGCATGCGATACATCCATCCAACGTGTTATTTTTTTGAAACGCCTATGCGGAAAGGTGTCCTGCGCAAAAATGCTGTAGTTGCAAAACCTAGTTTGATAATTTGGCGTGAAATTTGTAGTTGGACGGAAACTATCATGCCTTACTCTTAGGTTTACTCCCATCAGTGAACGGATAGCCTCCTAACTTCTTAACTTATCATAAGACTAATTTGTACGCATGTCCAGACGAAGGCGAAGGACGATGAGGAAGCATACGCGCCACGCCACGATACTAAAATAGTGCTTGGCGGCTTTAACGTCAGGGTGGGTAAATAAGGAATTTTTGGTCCAACAGTCGGAAAATTCGGCCTTTATGACAACACCTCCGACTTCAGAGAGATACCGTTCGACTTCGCCACGGCGAATTACACGCGACAAGCGTTTTCAACGTACGTTTCATGCAAGCAGGAAACATCGACTCGGATCATTATCTTATTGCAGCTAAATAAGGTCCGAAAAAAAAAAATTGCGCCAGGCAGCGCAAAAATTTGACGTCAAAAAGCTGCACTTACAACGGTCAGCCGATAAATTTTCCACTCGACGCTCCATCCTGCTTAAACGAGCAACTCACAACTGTCAAGATATAAATGAGCAGTGGGTTTCCATTTTCCAATCTCTTCTTACCGCTCCGGAAAAAATGTTGGTTTATTTCTACCTTCGCCGTCACTGGATGAATGCTGGTCTGAAAACGCTTCTAAGATGGTCGCCTCTTCGAAATTTTTTCAAGCGACGGCAGCCACGAGGTATCTGTAAATTCGATTTTCCAACGACAACTTCTATACAAATAAGTTTCGTATAATTATTCTTGGGTAGATACTAGGGTTGGAAAGTTACATACTTTCTAATTCCATGACCAAGCAGATCTTCTTTAGCAGAAAGTTCTTAGTGTAAAACCAAGATCGTGAAGACTGGTCTCAATGCCTTTGATTCCAGACACGTAAATTGGTACAAAGACGGTTCAATTATAGAAGGCAGGGCGTGCTATGTTATTTATTTATAGATCTGGCAACAAACTTGCAATTCCAATGGATAGATGGCCCACGATATTCGAGAGTAAAAAATTTGTCATCTGAATCGGCTCCAAATTAAACCTTCGAGCATGTTTTCAGTAGTTTTTCCAAATGTCCAACCAGCCATTCGGGCCCTCTCCAACCGGATGTTCAAATCTAAGCTTAGGGAAAGTACCCAAATTACGTTTATTCATTCGATAGGAAGGATATAATTCTATTAAATAGAACCGATGTCTAACTAACAGCACAATCAAAATACGGGCTTTAGATTACTGGAAAGAAAGGTCATTCCGGCGCGGTGTCATCTTAATTTGAATTCCATCAAAAGTAAAAGCGCTGCCTAACGACTATATCATACCAAACACTTGAACCAACCACAAACAACGCACAAATTCCCACGCCATGTTGACTGGATTCGTGAATAGACTCGGAGATTGGAGGACATAAATGTCTTTACTGACGGATCAAACATGGAATGCGGAGTAGGTGCAGGGATTTCCATTGAGCAGCTCAATTTGAACCTATCATTTCGCCTACCAGATCACGCAATCGCTTTCAATGTGAGATCGCAGGTGAAAATGTTCGCAGATAGTCAGGCGGCAATTTAGGGGCTCTCCTCTGCCATGGTTAAGTCACAACATGTAGAGGACTGTTGACATCAAGTTCTGATAAATTCGAAATCCATCTGATATGTGTCCCAGATCATAGCGAGCAATAGCATAAACGAAATATTATCCGTAAAATAAATAATGAGGAGATGTAAAGGATTATAAGATAGATCTGGAATACCTACAACCCTCTCAAACCCAGAGCTCTAGTAAAAATGAGCGAGGAAATGTCCACAAACTCACGGTTGTCTATACGGGACACTAGCCCATGGGCGTACATGCCAAAAGGATCGGCATACCTTTCAACGAGCTTTGGGTATCCAGCTGGTCACAATCGATAACGTTTTCATACGCATCGAAACGGTGTGCCCGCATGGTCAGAATATCGGCCCTGCCTTGAGGACGATGATACTCTAGAACGCTGTCTTCAAAACACATTGGCTAGCCTTGGCCTGACAAAGGAAAGTTTATTTTAAGGTATCTATAGACGGGCCCTCAAAAACAAGGAGTTCGCATAACAATTAGGCTGAACAACTATCGCAGCTTTGTTGAAAGAACTTTTTGGTGTATCGGCCAAAGCCAACAAATAATAGCAGAGCCAACAAAGAAAAGGAAGATTCTTTCTTTTTTTATAAAATATTTTTAACTTGAAGTTCATAATCCTAGGTTAAGGTTGATATAACCAAAAATATTTTATGTTAAACCCGTTGCTAGTTCGTCATATGGCTTTCATTTGTTGTAGGTGTGTTCATGTACGAATGTAAGTGTGTATGTAAACATATTTGACTGACACTTAGCGATAATTTGCGCACTTTAACAGTAACTTTTGACTTATCTTTACAGCCATCGTCATCCACTCAAAATTCAGTGCATTCAGCTGACAGCATTTGTAATCATAATATCAGTTATATTTCTTTCACGCAAACACACGTATACATTGTGTATTAGGGTGGTCCTTAAAATATCAACATCATGGGGCCACCTCCTTATTTTTTTCTTCGTACAAAATAAAGATATCCACGAAAATTTCAATATTTAAAAAAAAATTGGGGTTTGGAAAAATTTATTTTTTTTTTTCAATCGCAAAAATTCGGCTTGTAACTCAGAGCTGGTAAAAGTAAAAATTTTGTCGAATTTTTCCGATTTAAAAAAATTAAATTTTTCGAATTTACGAATTTATATGAATACGTTTCAATTATGTGTAAAATTTATCAGATTTCAAGTTAAAAATTTTTTGTAAATTTTTGAGATTTAAAAAAAATAAATTTTGACACCTCATATTTTTTTTTTTAATTTTGAAATTTTCGTTTATGTCTATTGTACGTACAAAATAAAGGCATTCCCCTACAAAAATTTAGATGTTGATATTTTTAAGGACCACCCTAATAGGTATGTCGATATGAACTAACATCGCACCAGCTTAATCTTAAGTCTTTCACAATCTCTTTTGAAGCTCCCTCACTAAAATACGGTTGGCGTGTGACGTATGCTTATTCTCAACAACAACAGCAGCACCACCATTAGCAGCAATCAGTCATCGGATGCCAGCAGTTAAAACTTGCTAGCGCTGATGTTTCCTACTTTCATCACTTTCTACGATACTTCTTTTGTTCTTGTTTTTTTGTTTGCCATATAAAGTGTACACAGCTGATGTCTGCATAATGTCTGCATATCCCTTAATTCTCCGCCGGAATGTTTTATGTTGGCAGCAGTTGCAGCATCCTTGAAGTCGTCGTGTGTTTGGCATTGTATGCGCTTGGATTGGTGGAAAAGCCTTTTAGTTTGTCAGTAAACTGCCATTGTAGCCTATGTAACTTGACTTGTCAAACCCGCATCAATCGCTATGGGGGTATCATTAACTTCAAAGGCTATCGCAGTTACCAACTGGCATGAATAATTTTTTATTTTTATCTTTTGTCTACGCTGTTAAGCATTTTGTTTTTTATGACTTTCCAACTGCAGCATCTTAGGGTTAAAATTATGAGTATTTCCGCAACTTTCATTATTTTAGAAAATTGTGTGGAATTCGTATTATTGTTCTGAGCTTGATGCAATTCTGTTCGGTGTACGTATTTTACGCCAGACATAAGTTGAAGAAAAGGCCAGTGAGGATGAGATGGACGAGAAGTCCAACCAGGCCAATCCAATGGATGACCTGACTGGTGGATATGTCTCATCGACATCCTCGCTGCGGGTCTTCACTTTTCGGAAACTTACAGAGGAAGAGCTAATGCCAGATAGTGCGCATCCTACAGTTCAGCCTCCATCATAAGTAAAAGAGCGTCAAAAAGTAGCAGCAGACATTGCCCTCATCCAGGAGCCTTGGATGATAGCGTATAGAATTTTCGAACTAAGTTGGGCAGATCACGCACTGGTAAGTGAAGCTGCTATAGGTAAACCAAGGGTCTGCATACTTGCAAGTACCAACTAAAAATATTGTTTCTTCCACAGTTCAGCGACGAGGACAACTGTCAGCCTCAATGTCAATGGGCAAAAAGCCAAGCTGGCCTCTATAACTATACCTGGCGCTCGACAAGGCAGTTCCAACGCCATCGGTAGCGCAGCTGGTGGAACGCAGGTTGAGAGGTGATGCGAATGCACCTGGGGGCAGTGATGATATCAACGAACGAAGTGAGTTACTTAGATCTAATGAAGCCATTTTTAATAGGGGAAGTAAGCCAGAAGAAGTAGAGTTGTGATCACAAACTGGAAGGAGCTTGATGATCATTTCTTCTCTGATCAGCGCTATATCCAGTTCTACTTGGATAGGGCACCGTTTATAGTGCCACCCATGAAAAATTTAAGAAATTCCAATTCGCACAAGTATAGAGAGGAGCATAATAAACGACTCTAAGGAACCGCACTAAGAATGAGTTCCCTGGCATAGGGATACAGATAATCTGGTCAATTGATTTACGGGGGCATTTGACAAAGCTCTAGATCCGGTCTGCCCCATAAAAAACCAAAAGACAAATATAACCCACCCTGGTGGAGCACAGGCACCGAAGAGGCCCGCAAACCCTGTCGAAGCGTCTTCTTTTTCGCTAAATTCTCAGTAAATGAAGCTGTTTGGAATCTGTATCAGAAGGATCGGCTCAGGAAGGTACTCTCCAGTTCAACTCGATACGGCTGATCTTCTGACCAAAGAAAAATTATTTTAAACCGTATAAAATACCAGCTCCAGAGGACGTTTCACCGATTCATTTGCAGCAATCATTGGAGCTAGGCACTAAGCGAGTTCTTACTTCCAACCACATTCCGGAGATGTTGCAAATGTCGAGGGTTGCGTCTATCCCTAAGAAGGGGAGGACCTCTCACACTAATCTCAAAGATCAATTAATTTATTCTGACTACAACCCAAGGTATTATAGCGGCTGATTGCATCCTATGTATTTCAGGGAATAGGTCACAAATAAACTTACCACATCTCAACACGCCTATATGAAAGGAAAGTACACTGAAACTGCGTTGCTCGAAATCGTTACACATTAAAAAATCTTTAATGATAAAGGAGTACACACTGAGAATGCTCCTCGACATCGAGGGTGCTTTCAACAATATTACGCCATGGCGGCTCTAAGGAAACTGGGTATCATCTTATAGGTAGTCTCACTCTTACGCCAATAATTTGTAGGCAGAATCGTGCATTCCAGCCCCACAAGGTCAGACCATGATTCTTTCCTAGTCAGTTCGTCGGCGACCTCGTTACCTTCAATTCCGCAGTATCGTAGTGCCTAGCATCGTTTTATCGTGTTTGTGACTGCTAAGAGTTGAAGAGTGTTAATGCACGATACAAATGTGGTAATTTTATTAGATAGGTCGCTGATGACAGCCAGGTTGTCTGAAAAGATACCGAGAAAGGCGACTTTCAAATCCTATGCAATGTTTAATCTGGCACAAGCTGAGATTGCTACTACATCGGCTTGAAAGACTGTGGACCGAATATCCACTGCAATGGAAAGTTTGGTGCTGGTTCGATAGACACTTGCACAAGTTCTGTCCTCTGTCTTTGATTCGCCCTTGTACCACTTTACATATCTGGGATCAGATTGAGGAAATCCTTTTGACCAAACCACTCGGTCTGGGAGTTAAAGATGGGATTTCTTTCCGAAGCAGAATCAAGGTGCATATCACTATAATGCGTATTTATGGACCAATTTGGAGGAGAAATAATTTCGCGAAAGGCTTATCTGCCAGATGGCGCTGTGATCGAATTATTTCTAAAAAGCTTTTTTATAGACCGACTTGGTTCATACACGAAATAACTTTGGGTAGCAGAAAGGCAAATACTTTTGCAGAATATTTACCCGCCGGGTGACGCTATATTCGTGTACTGAAAATCACGGGCATAGCTAAGAAAATAAGTAAAATTGTTCGAGTCGGCTTCAAGCAATGGGTTAACTTATATAGATGCGGCCAGATATTCATGCGACTCTGATGAGTTAAGTATGTTCTATAGAACAAACGGGACGTTATTCCAGCAGTATAACTTAAAGATGGTGGTTCATGGATCAATGGAATCTTAGTTCATCCGAGCATCCTAGGCACGTCTGCAGTATGTGCCGAAAAAGTGTTTGCAATCCAGGAGGCAGCGCTGAGTCTAGCTCTGCGGTTTACAGAAAACAAACGAGACTTTACCATCTGCGGCAGTCAGCCAGCCTTTAAATATTTACACTCGCACATATGTAGGCATTGCAATGTCCCTTACAGAAGCGCGTCTATGGTTGAACGAGAAAGTCCAGCATTGTAAAATTTAACTCATATACATACGGGTATGGACGCCAGGGCATTAACAGGAATTGCCAAAGCGACAAGGAAAGATACGGCGACCCTTATCCTTCCAAGAAAGGATACGGTAGATATGCGATGGCATCTTTTGAATAATACCCAGGAGATCACGCAACTCAATTAGCCAGTAAAAGTAAAAAAACTACTTCGCCTTTTAAAATAGTGATGATTCTTGCTCTGGTTAAATTTTCTGTACGGACTTTTACGAACCACTGCCTAATTGGCTTACAATATATAAGGCGACGGACGCATCGGTCCATTGTCGTGGTTTCAAGATCGTAGAAGACGATTACGTACGCTTAGCGAACCGTTTTAAGTTCATAACATCAATAAAGTGAGCGAACATTAATTCCATATAGTATCACAGCGCTACTACTACTACGCTCAAGAACGGGGAGAGTTCTGCTCTCTAGTCACCTCAACCTAAACTGTTTGGTAGTTGCTTAAATTTTTCATTTAAAAGATATTAAAAACATTAATGGAATTTCATTTTTGTATTTCATCATTAAGAATAGTTTTCAATTTTACCAGATTACATGCTTTCCTCTTTTTTCTTTTCAATTCAGCCTAGCTGCAAAATCCAAATCATTTTTCACCCATCACTTACACCTACAATTTCAATTTTTGTTATCTAGTTAATAGGATTTACTAATGATGATCATTAAGGCCGCCAACCAGCGCAGAGAATCTCATTTCATGGCCATTGACTTGGCTAAATCTGCATTTTGGCAAAGCTAGCTGCCTTTTGCCGCATTTTTGCAACTACATACATGCATACATTTTGGCTGCAATTTCATGAGTACGATTATGAAGTGGGTTGATTTGGATTCACGGTAAAAATAAAATAAAGTTGTATGCATGCCTTTCAAAGCAAACGGCAAGGGTTACAGCACCCAACAATATGTGCCCATGAACTTTCATAAAAATCCATCATAAATTGCAGTATGCAACGAGTGCAGCGACAATGTAAGCAGATATGGAGAGCGAAAGAGAGAAGAATACGTAATAAGTATGTAATAAGCAGCGTTGCCGTTTTGATACAATTGTATTATTTTTGATACTTTTTTTCTAAATTTTGTGATTTGTTACTTTGTTCCTTTTTATTCAAAAATGTCCCATTTTGATACCTTTCGCTGATAGAAAGGAATTTTTGAAAACTATGAATATTACTAGTTTAAAGGAAAATAACTTTTTTCTTATTATCTATTTAAAGTCGTACACCCAAATTTATAAAAAATATAGAAGACTTCAACTGCTTTATAAAGAGAAAATTTGTATGAAAGTGTCACTTTATAGAGCTCTTTGAATCTACTTTATTTTTTATGAATAACGCCATTAAAATTTTATATGTGTTTATAGAGTCGTTAAAAAAACTACGTGAATATAAGTTCATTCATTAATATATGTTTTTTAATAATTAAATAATATTACAAACCAAATATTCAAGAATATATTAAGTTACAATACTTTAAAGTATTGTTCCATAGTCTTTCTTATTAAATATAAAATAAATAGTTTATTCGAAATAACATTTCCTTCTGCTTCTGACTATATACAGTATCGGTCATATCTATAGCACGTAAATTCAAAATAATATTGCTTGCCACTTATGTTTATTTATTTATTTCTAAAAATTTTCAATTAAAACAGAGTTCATTCTCTAGCAAAAACAATATAAACCCTTGTTAAAAACTTTGTATAAGACTAAAAAAATGCAACATATTTTCATAGAAGTTTCAAAATTTTTTTTTTTTCAGAAGTGTTAGAATATATTTGAGTGCACACTTTTATAGCCCATTCAATTTTAGTGAAATATTGTGCAAGTTTCAAGTGGCTTAAATTTACCGTTGTTTATTTTTAGAATTTTTTTTGCTGAAGGTGTTGCGGGTTTCTTCCATAAAAAATAAATTGTGTTTATTCGTTACATGGAAGCAAATCCGACGAAAGACAATTTTAAAAAATCAAAACGAAATATGTGAATACATATATTACAGGGGATCTCAGATTAGTTAATTATTATATATTTACAAAATAAATGCAACAAAAAAGTATTTAGAGTTTTTTTTCCTAACCCGACCTTGAGCTCAACAAAGTTTAAATATGTGACACGTAAAGTTAAAAGGGACCTTCGCTCAGGAAATAGATTTCGAGAAAAATTACTTTGAAGTTTACAAAGTTGATTATGATGCTTCTGAACGTTTATGTATTGAAACAAATTACTCAGGGGTTTTCGGGGTCGCTGATTACGAATCCGAGGTTAGTTTTCCAAAATTCAAAATGGCGGATCCAATAGGCGAATGAATTTTTTAAAAATTGATCGGAATCGCTTGAAACTCGTTACTCGGGGGTTTTTGGTGTCGCTGATTACGAATCCGATGTTCATATTTTAAAATTCAAAATGGCGAATGCAATATGTCGGAAAAAATTCAAGCGAATCCGATCAATTTTTAAAAAAGTCATCCGATCCGCCATTTTGAATTTTGAAAAACTAACATCGGATTCGTTTTCAGCGACCCCGAAAACCCCCGAGTAACGAGTTTCAAGCGAATTTGATTAATTTCAGAATAGTTTGTCAGATTTGATTTTTTTTGTACTTTTTTTTTGTGAAAGTACCTAACTTTGAAGTGAAATTGTGAAAAAACTAATGCAGCAAGAAAGCTGCGGTTTATTGCATTGGAAAGACCGGCCCGTTTACTATAAGAGTCGATGAAAAAGTGAAAATATTATTAAATTGACGGCCACATACAAATCAACCATTAAAAGTAAACGTGAATTTTTATCTGATTGAAACTTGCTTCTACTAAAATTTAATGGGCTACAAAACTGTGACACCTAAAATTTTTCAAAAAATTCTAAAAAAAAGTTTTATTTTTTGGGGAAGTTAATAAAATTTGTTGAATTTTTATAATTTTTGTACAAAGTTTGATATGTGAATTTTGTATACATAGGGCTTGTTATATAATTTAATAAACTTTTATAAAAAAGATATTAAAAGAAATATAGCTTAAACTGGTCAAAATAAATCGTTTCTGTTATTTTTGCCACCAGTTATAGTTTGTTATAGCTCTTTATTTAATTATGAAATTTATTTATTATTTGTTTTTCAAATAAAAATTTAAAACATAACGGTTGTGTTTGCTTTTGATACTTTTTCTGATTGGCAACTGATACTTTTTTTCAAGCTCGCGGCAACACTGGTAATAAGCCTGCGATGGTGAGAGTGAGAGTTCATATTTTGCAATTTTACTTTGGTTACGTCACATATTTCATAGCATTTATTTGCGAAGATATGTACGTTTTATCAAAATGCTACCAACAGCAATACTTTAGAAATTATTCAGCTTACATATTTTCTAATTATGAATGAAATAAGTATCACAAACTACATAGAGTACGAAAGTAAAAATAATTATTAATTGTTACCTAGTACACATGTCTCGCCTTACAGGCGAAATAAAAAAAGTTCACCGTACACCCTCTGATATGAAGTGTTTTAAAAAGCATTTTGGACAACCCTAATAGTCGCCCAATTACATTTTTTCATATCTTCGGCATTTATAGTCGGATTTTAAAGTGTGATACACGAATATTTTTGTCTCGAGGAGGGAATTCTTCCTATGGAATTGAGCTCATGTGCTCCATTGTGGCACTTACCCACCAGATCTCAGTTGCTACCACCCTAACGTACCGCCCTAATGACAGTAAATTAAAGACCGTCAAAAATCATTAGTCTTTTGCTAAAGAAGTATTCCGAACAGTTAAATAGAACCCGAAATAAAACACATTTTATTATTTTTGGAAAACCATACGGAAAAACAATTTTTTTTTGTTTTTTATGGAGCACCTGAGGTCAATGAACTTCCGCAGGAAACCCCCTCCTCGAGACAAAAAAATTGGTTTACCACACTTTAAAATCCAACTATAAATTCCGAAGATATGAAGAAAAATTTAATTAGGCGACTACTAGGGTTGTCCAAAAAAAAATGTATTACTTTTTCAAATCCTTTTCAAAAACACTTCATATGACGGGGTGTACGGCGAAATTTTTTTTCGATACAGTCTAATGTGTACGTATCAACATGCATCTATGAATATCTGGCATTTTCCAGGCATAATAATAATAATAATAATAGATTGGCGCTTACACATATGTTAGTGTTTGGCCGAGCTTCTCCTCCGATTTGTGGCGTGCGCCTTGATGTTGTCACACAAAGGGGAGGGACCAACAGTTTTACGCCGACTCCGA
>JAPVRG010253814.1:0-11339 GCA_029783565.1 Rhagoletis cerasi
TTTTGATCATAATATTACAATTAAAATAGTTGCCCAAGTTCAAAATTGTATCAAGGCTAAAAATTATGCAGGTACGCAGGTTAGGTTAAGTTAGAGTGCGTTATAAATTCTTTGTGTTCCTATTTACAGTTGCTGGATATGAAAAGGATGTGATGGAATTTTGATCAAAATACAAAATGAAAACATTTGGCGCTTACATTTCCTTTCCGGCTCATTTGCTTCGAAGATAGTTCGAATTCTTCTTCAGTGTTCGAAAACCATTATGCCGCCGATCTGATAATGAAGCATTGGTTCACAGAGTCGCAATATAAAAAAGATTGGCGATTAACCGTGCAATTAAAACCCCTCAGCAACGCGTCCAAGTTCATGAACAGCTTCGAGTGCATGCGTCGCGAATTCGTGCGGCAGGAACTCAGAAGAAACAAAACCGCTCGCAGCGCAAATGCGCAATCGCCATCTGCATCGTAAAGCGAGAAGTTCCGTAAATGTCCGAACACATCGGTCCGCTGCTCTATTGATATGTCGAACTCCCGTTTATTACAATTAGCCCCATGGATGTGATTTGGCAATAATACAATGCGTTAAAGTTTCATTCGGGGACACCAGGATTGAGTTGTACAGGGGTCAAACGTGAATTGTTGGTAAAAATGTTGGACCAAAATATTTCAATAAAAAAATTAATTTTGGGCGAGACAAAGTTCGCCGGGTCCGCTAGTGTAAAATAAATATTAAGACCTGTCGTCGAACCGGTACTTGCTAAAGGGCATTTCGCAGCTGTATTTGTTGTAGAGGAACTACTAAGTCCTGCTTAATTGACTAATCTATCAAAGGTTGTCGTCAAGCTCAACTAAAGGTAGGACCAAAGGGAGATTGGGTTTAAGGGGGAATTGAAAAGGGGGTTGGTGTAGTGTGGGGTGCGTCAGAGCTACGCGGGTCTCACGAAGCAGTTGGAGCTCGATGGTTGTTGGTTGAACTCCGATGAACGCATTCACGAGGAAGATTTGGTAAAGGTGGTTATTGCAACTCGTTAAATGTCGTTTATGGCCTCACTACAACATTGGGTTAAGTGGTTGTATTATGTAGGTATGGATCACGCCCGCCGAGTTCAAAGAGGTGCCTTATAACGTTCCTTCCTGCACATTTCTATTCGGATGCATAAAATTATGTTTCCTGACTGGTAGCTTTGAGACATCGCTTTGTAAGTAGGTGATGTTCAGGTTTTAACAGCTCTGTAACTTTATCCACTGCATCTTACTGGTCCCTGGTGACCAAACTGGCGCAGCGTTCTTTAGAACCAGCAGGCCAATCGCCTTGTATGTTGTTCTTATTTTTATTTATTTATTTGATCTACAGAAATGAGTAATTCTAACAGACTGTTACATTAATTATAAAGTTTTAAATGTGGATGCTTAATACTACATCTATTTTCATCAAAATTTAAGAGCGACCTTAGGATTGCAATTGATTTGGCTCTGCCTTAGTGCTACCAGCGAGCGATTTGATACCTTTTTGCGGCTCGGAAGGTAAGCAAGCTGTCGAAGGTAACCCCATAAATTTTTGGGTCACTTACTGTCGGCCTTGGTTTATAGGAGAAAGGGCAAGGTTCTGCAGTGAAGAGGCGAGAAAGGTTGGAGAGACTGCCATTTACTTTCATACACAGGTCATCAACGCCGTTTGCCCAATATTAATGTGGAGCAATCGTCAGAATAGAGGACCAGCGAAACTCTCTTTGTTGCCCGAAAAAGCTTCGAGATGGGAAAGTTAAACAGAAATTCGGCCAAGTGTTTAGTTGTTCTTTGACCTCATAAAAGTTTTAACGACTTTGAACCACTCAGATATTGACAAGTCCAACGCTACTAGGAACTTCCTGTCACAGGGCGGTTTTGGTTTAGGCCGCAAGTAATCTAAGTGCTTATGACTCTAAATGCTGTTGCGGCCCTGTGCACTTTTCGCTAGCTAAAGGGTGGTTAAATTTTAAGGGCCGATGTTGATTTGAATAAAACACAAATTATTTTGGAAATTATTGTAATTTCTTTTTATTATAATAATAATATAATAATAATAGATTGGCGCTTACACACATGTTAGTGTTTGGCCGAGCTTCTCCTCCGATTTGTGGCGTGCGCCTTGATATTGTCACACAAAGAGAGGGACCTACAGTTTTACGCCGACTCCGAACGGCGATTATATTTTTATGAGAAGCTTTTTCATGGCTGAAGTACCCTCGGAGGTTTGCCATTGCCTGCCGAGGGGTGACCGCTGTTAAGAAAAAACCTTTTTCCTAATTTTTTTTTTTACGTTGCTCTGACCAGGGCTTGAACTCAGGTCTGCGGAGTGGAAGCGCGCACTGCTTACTACTACACCACAGCGTTGTGGTTCAATTATGTATGGAGCAAAATATGGTCAAAATTTTCGATGACGGATTTCTCAGGTTCCTCAACATGGACGTTTGTTGTTGTGGGCAGAGCGGCGAAGAGGTTATGAGTAGCTTCCGGAAAGTCGTCCTCATTCGCCTCTCTTAAGTTAGCGAAATAGAGTGGTTCGCGCAAATTATGTGAAATTGATATCCCAAAGTTCGTGGTATGCGTTAAAGTCACCCCTCTGAGGAGCGCAGCTATATTTGTCGGTATAAAATTCGAGGTGCCAGGGAGTACATATTTATGTGTTAAATAATTCTAGTTCGGCATCAGCTGGTCGGATAGCTATGCCTTGACATTCTAGGTTGGTACCCCTGCGGTAGATGTCTTCTTCCAGGAGGCGATAATGCACAGTGTGGCGTGAAATGAACAATAGGCGTCCACCATTTTCTCTTTCGCGATTCATGCGAAGAATATTGCTATCAATATTCCCTGCCGACCCATGAAAACAGTTGCATATGTATTTCTGATCTGATCTGGAGACCGTTGCAATTGAATTGTAAGCGCTTCGTATGTCTGGAAGGCTGGTTGCAATAGGCAGCCGATCACCAAAAGTTAAGAAAAAATCAGTTCTTCATAGCTGGGTGATAGATTTTAGAATGCAATAGCTACTAGTTCTATTATCAACTAAACGTTCGTTTGAAATAATGATTGAAATAAAATTTTGTGAAAAATTTTTGAATAAATTCCGTTTAGAAAAAAGTAAAAAAAAATTTGGAAGTGCCGCCTCACACGACTCCGGATTCCGCTTACCTGGCAACCGATTTGCCGGCGCAAAGGGTATGTAAAGCAATTAGAGATTTTACACAAGCCGATGTCCGATTACACATAGTATATTCTGGGACGGTAAACCAGCGGTCGGGTAACAGAAAACCGGAGCGTGTAAAACGACACCAAGTTTGTTTTTTCTTTAAAAACAAAAATTTTACAATGTTTTATATCAGAAACATTCGAGAATTTCAGAGAACCCTAATTAGCGACCTCAAAAACTAGTTAACGCCAAGTTTTAAAAAGTTGAAATGAATTTTCTGAAAAATTCTGTGTATTTGGCCAAGTTTCCCCGTAAATTTGTAGTATGTGTCTTGATTTTTACACAAGTACAGATACGAAGCAATCTCCGAACGGCATTTGTTTTCTTATGTGAAGCTTTTCGGTTGATATTGTATTTAACGAGGTACATATTACCTTTCAAGCTACTGTAAATGTTTTAAAACTCTCAAAGCCCCTCATTGAAAATCTTGTGCTAAAATTTTCAGTGTAGCAACGGATTATGTGCACCTGTGGGAACTCAAATGCTTGCAACCTGATAACCGGCGTTTATGAAAGGCAAAAGTATAGTAAAAAATTAGCATTAAGGTAATTTAAATGAGAAGATTAATTTAATAAACTTTTCCAAGAGTTTTACTTTTAAGCACACTGCGTATAAAAATGCCATCTAAACATAAAATCGAGGAAAGTTGAAAAATATGAAGGCGTACAATAACTGTAGAGAAAAATATAAGTTTATCGCGAAAAGTTCAACATTCACCTGCGGGTCAAAGAGGCACTCTTACATAACCGCAGAGAGATTGAGGGCGCAGAGAAGGCAGAAGATGTGGTGAGTGCTCGTAATTGCCGACATGCCACATTGTGCCAGAAAGTGCTATCCGTGCAGCGACATAAAAGCGAGACAATGTTAAAATAACGCACTGGATTGCATTTTCAATTTACTTATCTTCGCGCAATTTCAATGAATGAAAGTGACTTTGTGCGAAGCGAGTGGAATGCCAACTTGTCTTACAAATTTGATTAAAGGTCGTTCGCACCGGAAGTGCTGCCGCTGCGTGTCATCACGTGTGAGTGTGTGCGAATGTGAGCGTGCGAGTTTCGCATGTAAGCGTGTGCGTCGTTGCACTGTATGTCAACTGTCAACACCTCATTTGCAATTAAAGGATGAAAAATAAATAAAATTTATAGCGCACCTCCGCGAGCTTTCTGCGGTACTTTCCACTTTCCCAGCACAAAATTTGCGTACGTGCCTGCGTGCCGTAGGAGCTGTCGAAGCGCAGCGTAGCGTTAATGCCATTGCACGCAGCTCGTTTGACTAACAGCACTTGACATCATCAATAATCAATAAAGATGCCAACGAAGAATAAAATGCAAAAAAGGAACCCCTAATAGTTGAAAGGGCAAGAGGAGAAGAAGAACAAAAATTTTCGCCTGATAATATTCCACTCAAAGGATAATTTAAAATTCCTTTTTTCGGCAATCTGCATTCGAAACGCCGCAGTGCTGCCACCCATACTGCTACTTGATATAACAAGCCAGAGTTCTCATACATGCTCATATCAGCAAACGCTCATGTTTGTATGCAGATATTTTGCCGCCTTTATCCTTCTTCGTGTATTTTTTTAAATTTCTTTTTGTGTTAATTTTATTGCAATATCTTCCATTTCTGCACCTTTCCCTTCGCTCTCGCAGCACGGGCATCAATTTGGGGCGAATGCCTTTGTACTACTGACACGCACAGTCGCTGCATCTGCACAAGTGCAACGACAGTGGCAACGGCAATGCTTCAGCAGTCGCTTAACAAGCCACCAGAGTTCTACGGCTGCCTGCACTTTCAAGTGTCAATCTCTGTGGCGATGTAAGCAATTGCTTTTAGGGTGACTGTTATTACTTCTCACCCTGCTGATTCTCCACATGCTAATCCCTTTTAATGTTGCCATTCATACTGCAATATATTCTCTCTAGCCCCCACCTTCATTTTGCCATTTGGAAAGTATTGAGAAAGGATAACAGTTTTAGGTGAATGGTTGTGCTTTTTTACTCGCTGATGTTTTGGTTCTTGATTTTTACATTAAGCTCGAAATTAATAGGGCTTTGATCGAGCTCACCTTTGTATTCAACCGCCTTTGTGTCTTTGTTATGGATTAGGTTAGGATACAAAGGAGTTTTAGTACTTTTACAATAAATCAGGTTTTCTGATCAGCTTTGGGAACTTTGTGTTCAATACATCAAAAATGTAAATCCACATCTTAGTTTGGTGTCGCTTCGTCTTAAGAGTTTAAGTTTTTTACAGACCGAAATCCATTTTTAATAAGGGTTGTCAGTTTTTGGACTTGTGACATTTAAAAATACATGTGATATTCTGCACGTTATTATTATTATTATTATTATTATTATTATTATTATAATTATTATTATTATTATTATTATTATTATTATTATTATTATTATGGGCCATATGCACCGCGACCTGTAAATGATCTATTCTGCGTGACCGGAGGGTCTACTGGAAGGCTTTTAATGTAGCCTAGCACCTCCAAAGGCTGGGTTCTGGCGTTTCTTCGTCCAGCTCACAGAAGCGACAGACATTTGTTTCTGAAAGATTCATTTTACTGAGGTGATAGCAAAGGGAGCAATGTCCCGTATAGTACCCAGTGAGAGTTTTTAGGTCTTCTCTGCCTAAGTTGAGTAGTTTCTTTGAAGCTTCGTTTGGCTTGTCTCTGCCCTGGACATTCCATCCAGTGCCTGTGCCTGTTGCACATTTTGTCTACCCAGTTATTTAAGATCTCCTTTATGTGTGCTTTGGTGAGCCCACAAAAGGGTTCTGGACCATTAAAAACTGCGGTAGCCCCTTGCTTCGCTAGGCAGTCAGCCTTCTCGTTGCCATCATCCTTCATGCCCCAGTACCCTTCCTAATAATAAGGTTGGCTCCAAGAGCGTTTAGGACATTAAAGCAATCATATACTAGCTGGGAATTCATTTTGTGGGACTTTAGTGCCAGTAGGGCTGCCTGACTGTCCGACAAAATGCAGATATATTTAGAGGATGTGCCTCTCCTAAGGCATTCTCTGCCACAGATTTTTATTGCATGAATCTCCGCTTGAAAGATGGTTTGATAGCTACCCATTGGTAGCGATTTTTTGAAGTTCTGCCCAAATATGCCAGCCCCAGTTGTACCATTATCAAGTTTAGATCCATCTGTGTACCAAACCTCTCCATTTGGTTGGGTGTATGGGTTCCCTGTATTCCAGAGAGCTCGATCTGCAATGTGTACCTCAAATTTTCTAGAGATGACTAGTTTTGGAACTATTGCGTCACGCATTTTCAATATGGGGTCATTAGAGAATTTCGTAAGAACCCTCATGTGACCCGTCATATTTCCGATCTTCAGATCAGAAGTATTTAGGATTCTTAGTGCCGCGGTGGTCGCCTCTTTTTCTATTAAAATAGGAAAGGGAGGTATTCCAACCAAGGCGCTGAGTGCATCAGTAGGGCAGGTCTTCATCGCCCCTGTTATGCCAATGCAGATCATTCGGTGCAATTTACTTAGTTTTGTGCTTGCACTTCTTTGTGTAGCCTTAGTCCAGCATGCTAAGAATGCATAGGTTACTATCGGCTTTACCACAGTATTAAATGACCAATAGGTCATTTTGGGAGTAAGGCCCCATGTTTTACCAAGAAGTCGCGAACAGGCAAAGAAGGCCTTTGTCGCCTTGTTGATAACCGCATCCAAATGTGCATTCCAGTTAAGTGTTTTATCAAGAGTTACCCCCAGATATTTTGCATCACTGGAGAATTCTATTTCTGTCCCGCTCAAAGTGAGTTTAGTCATATTTAACTTTCTCCTTCGAGTAAATGGTACAATAATAGTTTTCGTAGGATTAATAGTTAGTCCTTTATCCTGGCACCATTTTTCTGTGATACGTAGGGCTTGTTGCGTGCGGTTGGTGATGGTTTCGGCATGCAGCCTTGTTATACAGATTACCAGATCATCCGCGTATCCCTGAGTATCAAAGTCTTGGCGGTTGAGTGTGAAAAGGAGTTCGTCTATAACTATAGTCCACAAAAGGGGAGAGAGTACACCCCCTTGAGGGCAACCCCTTGTGGCTCTTATCGATTCTGTCGTGCCTCCTAATTCCATACTGATTTTACGTGCTTTTAGCATTGATAGAATCCATTTATTTATTATTGGGCTTATACCCTTGCTCATCAAGGCATCATCTATTGCCTTATAAGATGTGTTATCGAAAGCCCCTGCGATGTCAATAAAGGCAAAAAGGGCTACATTTTTAGACTCCAGAGCTTTCTCAATTTTTAAGGTGAGGCTATGAATGGCAGTCTCAGTGGATTTGCCTGGTTGATAGGCAAATTGGTTCTTGTTCAGAGGCCGTTACCTGAGGTTGACTTGTCGGTAGGACGATGGTAGTTGTTCCGGCTTACATGGTTTTGGTAAGAATACGACCTTAACCTCAGACCATCTGCTGGGAATATAACTCAGCAAGAGCGAAGCTCTATAAAGTTTGGATAGGAGTGGGGCTATGTGGTTTATTCCATGTTGAAGAAGACATGGATAGACCCCATCCGGTCCTGGCAATTTGTATGGACTAAATGTTGATAGAGTCCATTGCACACGTTCTACAGTGGTGAGCTTTGTAGCAAGGCTTTTTTCCCTTCCAAAAGTTGGTGTTGGAGCACCCACTTCTGGTCGAAAGTAGCCTAATGCACAGCCCGGGAAATGAGTATCTAGCAAGAGTCTGCAGGTCTCACCTGTATGCTGCGTGTAGCTCCCATCTGGTCTTTTCAGAGTGCCGATTGTGTTTTTGTGATCCCCTGTCAGAGCTTTTTGGAGGCGGACTGCCTCTAGGAGGCTGCTAATTTCCTCGCAGTGGTTTCGCCAGCTAGCTCTTTTGGATCTCATTAACTCTTTGTTGTAGGAGGTTAGGGCAATTTCATACGGGGTCCAATCACCTGTAATTTTTGCCCTATTGAATAGTTTTCTAGCTTGGCATCTCATTTGCTCAAGCGTCTTGCTCCACTAAGGCACATCACGTTTAGATCTTACCTTTCCTTGGGGACAACTATGGTTGAAGGCTATTACAATATCTGAGTGAAGCTGTTCAGCTTCGGTCTCAAGCTCCTGTGTGGTCGTGATTGGAGTCATTGGGCTGTTTCCAGCTTCTTCCATTATAAGGCGAAAGAGTTCCCAGTTCGTTTTTCTAGGATTTCTGAAAACTAGTTCATGTTCAGGAAAGTTACCAATGTTAAACTCTATGTGCATATGGTCCGACATTGATACCTCTCCTGAGACATGCCAGTTTGTGACAGACGATGACATATTGTGACTACTCAAAGTAAGATCTAAAACTTCCCCTATAAGAGCATTTCTGAAAGTTGGTTCGTTACCACGATTTATAATACTTATATTATAACTACTAATGAACTCAAGAAGGTACTCACCTCTTCTGTTTGTGTTAGTGCTCCCCCATACAATATTATGGGCATTCGCATCGCAACAGAGGATCCAGGGTCGACCACTCTGCTTGCAGCACTCCACAAATGCCTTGACTTCTGGTGTTGGGGCTGTCTCCTCCTCACCTGGGAAATACGCGGAGGCACGTACTGCCTCTTGCACACCCCTTTGATCGGTATTTTTGCCCAGATCGCAACAAGATCCGCCGTCATAAACTGCAATAGAGGAAGAAACGTTAGTTTTTTGCTGAGAAGCATCGCCGCTCTTGGGCCAGGGTTGGTGGCGTAAACAAGCTTACCATCAGTATTATTGAGGCCCTTAGCAGCGCCATGCAAAATCCAGGGTTCCTGGATGAAGGCTACCCCTAAGCCTTCGGTAGTATATTTTCTGCTCAAGATATCCAAGGCTGCCTTGGCATGGTGAAGATTCACTTGTAGGCATTTGATATGCCTTGGATTGCAGGGAGCTTTTTTAGGGAGGGACAGCATTACTCGCGGTCTTTGCGGCCACGAGCAGCCACCTTCTGCCCCCTATTGCTACCCAGCAAGGCCTTCTCCTCGGCCGATCGCGCGTCACCTTTGGTTCTTCGGAACGAATCCTTATGTGACTTGCCCTGAAGTGGTGGTCTAATAGTAAGTTTTGGGGACACCACCGGGAGATCCCTTTGCGCTGATTGTAGCACCTCTTGTAGGGTCGGGCGCGGATCGTTGCTCGGTCGCGGAGGCGATGACGAAATGGCTTTTGTTGCTTTCGGTTATTCAGCCGGCAGCTTAGCCATTTCCGCCTCTAACAACTGCTGCTCCTGCCTTTCCTCTCTCTTCTCTACTGGAGGCTGCTTGGAGGCCTTGGTGAGGGTTTTCGAGCAGCATGGTTGATCCTCTTCTTCAGTGCGGGTGGCATCACTGTTTACCACGGGTAAAGATGGCTTGGCCTTTTCGCGCAGCTTTACCATGCCAAAACCATAGTTGATGTTGCCCGCCCTTCTCCTGATGATATCAGCAGAAATTGGGTCCACAGCAATGGTAACTTCATCCACCGTGGACCTGCGTACGCGATTGAGGATTCGCCAGTCCATAATTTTCATGTCCTAATTTTGGCCATGAAGGAGCAGAAGGGTGTCTTCATTGGTAGAGCTATCCAGCTCCGGGAAGAAGCCAACAAAGATGATGCGGCGAGGTGCGTCCGCATCTTCAACCACCTTTAGCTTTGCCCCTTTCCAGGGGATTACTTTTGGGGTGACTTCCCTTATCCTTCCCGCTGTTGCCACATCCCTACAGCTGATTGCCAGCCATCCTGGGCGACAAGTGCACCCATCGAAGATAGGCTTTACAGCACTATCATGATTGCTCCCCACCGCCTTTAAGATCGCTCCTTGTATGCCTTTTAGCTCTTCCTCCGGGATTATGCCCAGCTTCACTCCACACAACGCGTCCCTAAAGCACACCACCTTCGCCACACCTTCGCTGTCGCCAGGAGGCGTGTCTACCTCTTGACTAGGCATAGGGTGGCTTTCCTTGGGCTTGATATTCCCGGCGTCGGTATCCTTTTCGCGGCGCGCTCTGTTGGAGTGGAGCTTTTGGATCTGGCCCTCTTATTGGCCGATGCTTTCCTGCTCGGGGGCTCTACTGGATCCTTAGCCAGTCTCCTGGCCTCCTCGAAGTCCATGCCACTATCTATATAGCGCTTGAGGCGTTTCCTGGTAGCTCCACACAGCCGCTCACGCTCTCGAGCATGCGCGTGCATGGTGTTGTTTGTCGTAGAGGCAAGAAGCTCCTGCCCCTCCTCCGGCGAGATGTCCGATAGCACCTTCCCGGGACTTGCATCCCGGACAGTGCTAGCGTCCACCATTTCTACATCATGCGGGGGACCAATCGGCCCCGCATTGCTGCAGAGTTAGTTTCGGCTATAGCCGAAAGGCCAAAATTGGCCTGGTTTTGGTTTTGGATCTGTTCAGCTCCGTCTGGCTTTTGTATAAAAGTATTTTTGTTAGGTATATCCATTGAATGGTTCCACGAGTATGGGGGGAAGGTATGTCAGCTGGGACATAGCCCCCATTATCCCGAGCCGGACTTCTTACACCCAGAGGTCGCCAGGTGTCTGGAGGCCACCGTTAGAAGACACAATAACGTAGTGCCATTCATTCCATAAGCACGGTCCGGATGACACTCGGAATTACGGGTTTTATCGAGTTTTCCTCTCTAGATCCGCCATAATCAGTAAGAGCAGGGGCACCTCTTGCGGGGTGTGACTCTTTGCCACGTATGGTCGGTCTTGAACCATCAGTTCTTGACCCAGAGTATTACACCACGTATGGAGCTATACCAAGAGCCTTGACCCCCTATTCTGCACGTTACCGAACATTTTCTTGCCGGAAAACTGATGCAATCTCTTGCAACCGCAATTCTAAGTACAGTTTTAACGCTTCCAATGCATCTAGCAATTCAGCTATAGATTTTTGTAAAAATTGTTGAGTAGTATCTTGTTCCCAGCCTGCAAGGTGTAAACAAAATTTACCGGTTGCAAGAGAGCACGACATGCGAAGGTGCTTTAAAGACCTTATTTACCTTTTTATACCCGAGCGCACTGTGTGCACAAGGGTATTATAACTTTGTTCACATAACGGTTGTTTGTAACAGCCTTAAGGAATCGAGAACGATATAGACATATATATACCAAAATGCTCA
>JAPVRG010253819.1:5812-21157 GCA_029783565.1 Rhagoletis cerasi
AACAATACAAATATACTCAACGCAGTTTGCGCCCTTCCTCTGCTATATTCACGACCATTGTGCATACTTACAAGTGAAAAATGTTCTTCTGTATACCAAAAGTTTATATCCTGTCAAAATTATGAACATCCTGCCAAATGTTTAACAGGGTGTTCTCGAGATGTTAAAAGTGACTAAAGTTAATGAAATAAACTTAAAAATTGCCAAAATATGCATTTAATTTAATCAATACCGATTGATATAACTTTTTTTTGTCAGAGTAAGCTTAAAGGTTTTTTTTTATAGATATTGAGTGTAACCCTGTAGTAATTGGAATTAGGTGATCTCAGCTGTGAGACGTTTCTGGAAAACATCTGATTCTTTTTTCACTTGTAAGTATGCACGATGTTCACGCCACTACTGGATTTATCATACGGGAGCGCAGCGAATGGAGCAAAAGTTCGAAAATAGCAATGAGCTTTTACTAGTTTCTCACGCCACCCCAATTACGTAGTTCGTTCTCCCATTCGTAATTGGCGCTCCAATTACCCTTCGAATTATGTATTTCGCTATACAAAATTTTGTGAGCGAATTACCTCATTTGTAAGTAGTTCAGTTCCAATTACTTTGCGAATTACGAACAAATCGCTGCCGTTTCTAATTTTAATCGGAAATTTATCGAACTCAGCTGTCTGAGCAAGAGGGAATAGAAAAACTCAAAACAAAGAAAGGGAGGAAATAAAGGAAAAAATATAAAACAACAATGAACTGTCAAATCGAATTAAGAATGTGCTCGTGTGAATGGGGTAATTCGTGACAGTAATTGGGAGAGCGAACAACGGAATTCACGGTGACGTGTGAAAATGGTATTACATCGACAAATATTTAATGCGTTAAGGCCATGCCAGATAAAACGCTTGCTTCGCTTTGCGTGACACACTTGATTTGACAGCTAAGATGAAATGTACGAAAATGCATGAAACATCTCACATAGATTGCTTTAGCTTGAGCGTCAAGCGAAAAGATGGCCAACTCCCATCTTTTTGCGCGCTTTGACAATTAGCTAGTTTAATTTTTATTTTATCTCGCTCTAATTCAAGGCATCATACAGAAACATAAAAGCTAACAATATTTCTGATATTTCTAAAACTTAATTTACTAAATTCACAGCAAATTTCACGAGTAAACGAGCAGTGTAAAAACGCTTCCATGGCGTTCATTCTGGCATACCTTTTACGTTTTGCGCTTTGCTGGCAAAGTTAGAAATGTCACGCGAAGCGACAAAGTTTTAAGGCCATGCCAGATAAAACGCTTGCTTGGCTTTGCGTGACATATTTGCTTTGACAGCTAAGATGAAATGTACGAAAATGCATGAAACATCTCACATAGATTGCTTTAGCTTGAGCGTCAAGCGAAAAGATGGCCAACTCCCATCTTTTTGCGCGCTTTGACAATTAGCTAGTTTAATTTTTATTTTATTTCGGTCTAACTCAAGGCACCATACAGAAACATAAAAGCTAACAATATTTCTGATATTTCTAAAACTTAATTTACTAAATTCACAGCAATTTTCACGAGTAAACAAGCAGTGTAAAAGTGCTTCCATGGCGTTCATTGTGGCATACCATTTACGTTTTGCGCTTTGCTGGCAAAGTTAGAAATGTCACGCAAAGCGACAAAGTTTTATCTAGCATGGCCTTTATCTAGCATGGCCTTTGCAACATTAACTAATACTAGTTTCCCACGGCACCCCAATTACGTATTTCGCTCTCCCATTCGTAATTGGCGCTCCAATTACCCTTCGAATTACGTATTTCGCCATTCAAAATTTTGAGAGCGGATTACCTCATTTGTAAGTAATTCAGATCCAATTACCATGCGAATAACTAACTAATCGCCGTCGTCTCTAATTTTATTCGGAAATTTATCAATCTCAGCTGTCAGAGCAAAAGAGAATAGAAAAACTCAAAACAAAGAAAGGGAGGAAATGAAGAAAAAATAAAAAAACAACAATGAACTGACAAATCGAATTAAGAAGGTGCCGTGTTAATGGGGTAATTCATGATAGTAGTTGGGTGAGCGAACATTGTAATTGACGGTGCCGTGGGAAACTGCTATTAAGATTTAAAAATTTCAATGCACCGGCACTATCGACTATCGCCCGAAATCAATCGATGTTTATTCATAAATAAAACTATCGATAATATCGATAGTTTTGCAGCTCTTCTCTAGAAGTCAGTATAAAATTAAGAATCTATGAAAGAGAAAATTATCCTGTGAAAGCAATAATATTGTAATTTCATCATGACGTCTCGCAAACGTAGCGGCAGTGGTTCGTCCAAAAGACCCAAGGAAAAGGTAGTTTACATATATGAACTCTTCTTCCGAGGCGAAGATCCAACCAAAGATAGCCTTGAATTCTGGAATGAGTTTTTTCTGCTGCAACCCAATGTAGATTCCCTTGAAGCCGAAATAACCAAACTAACTTGTGAACAGTTTGTGATTGTTAAACCAAATCTTAATACATTACTTACTGAAAGCATTGCCATTTTGGAAACAGGTTGGTATTCGCAAATCTCGAGTGCTCTTGTCCAGTTTAGATACCGCTTTATTTTACAGATCATCCAAAGCGCTCGTGCAACAGCCTTCAAACTCTTTGTTCCCTGTTCTATGCAATATTCAAAAAGTCCGCAGATTCTTCGCTTAATTTCATGAATGAAATATTTGGCTACGAGCAAATGGATAATAGTATGAGGGAGTTAATAAATAATTGCAATCAAATATTGTTAGGTGCGTCTGTAGGTATGATAAAATTAAAGGCTGAGATTTCCAATAATAGACCATTTCTTATTTCAAGCAAAGTATAACGCATTTTTTAATGAAATTCGCAGGGGGTCTTGAAGTGCTAATTCACCGATATCTTCAACATTTTTTGCACAAATGCTAATAGTTTTAAAGTTATTTGTTGTTAAAATTTCCCCATTACTTCACTTTTTTTTCATATAAACACTGCACTAATCACTTTTTTATTCTTATACCATCTTTTCTTCATAACCAAATGAATGCACATCTTATTTTTTTTTTGCTAAATATTTAACAATTTATGCTTATAAGCAGGCCTGGGCGACGATGACTGCGCTGTACCCGTGGGGTAACGTCGCGTGTTCGTATAGACGAAGTTGACCGCGAGAATTAAGCAAAAATTTATGGAACAAATGCAGAATACCTACAATTCTCAAATTAAAAAAAAAAAATGTTGGGATCGATAGGCACGACTGAGCTGAACATAACAGTATGTTCTTTTTTTTTTGCGGAAACAACAGAAGTTAAGGGTCAAAGTTCAAATTATGCATTTTTTTAAATCAATATTTCTTGAAAACTTGTCAATGGATTGATGAAAATTTTGGTGTCATTCAATAGAGAACTTATTTCTCTTTAATTTGATATATATATCAAGGCAAATTTATATAAGGTGGTGTTACTAGATCAGCTGATTTTGTGTATGTGTTTCGCCGCACGCCTTCTAATGTCACATTGAAAAATTTTGTTTGCATTTTCACACACACTCTTACAGATTTTGACAGTTTACGCCGCCAAAGCAAAAACAAAATACATGTAAATTTTTGTTTCTGTACTCCTGCTATCACCTTATATTAATTAGCCTTGGACGGGCCTTTACTGTTTTCATATTGACTAATCGTTTATTTAATTATTTTATTTTATTATGATTTGAAATATTGCAGCGATTTGAGGTAACTCAAGATATTTTTGATTTTGCTACTAATGTTTAGTTTGAAAGCTTATTACAGCAATCCCCAGCTCGAAGTGGAGCATCGGCAATGCAGATATTCGTTTTTTTATTGGTGTTAAAGCATGACTGCAGAATCAACGGGGTTTCGTCAGGTGGTGCTGTCTTCTTCATTGACGATCCCGAACCCGACCAAGGCGAATTCATATAAGGCGGTGTTGCTAGTACAACTGTTGTGATTCGCCTCGGTACACATATGTCAAAGCTTCTTAAGAGTGAGTGAAAAAGTGAGAGTGTTGGAATTTGCTTTCCCTCTTCTTCCTTTAGTGAAGAATAGCTGAAATTTGACATTCATGTACCGAAAGTAAAAACAAAATACATGCAAGTTTTTATTTTTGTACTACCGCTACCACCAAGGCGAATTCATATGAGGTGGTGTTACCAGAGCGGCTGATTTCAAGGCGAATTTTTACTGATTGTCAAAATGATGTGTTTGTTGTATATTTGTTGTGTAATTTTTGTCAATGCGCGTATAATTTGTTAGTGTAGTTTTTGTTTTTGTGCTGCCACTATCACCTTGTGTGAATTCGCCTTGGCTACCACCTTATATTAATTCGCCTTGAACCCGACAAAGCGGAGGCAAGTTGATTGCCGCGATCAATAATGCTTCCATTATAAGTGTCATCGGCTGGCGTTTGCCAATTCAAAATACAGCTGTGGAAGATAATCATTTAGCATGTTGCACCTGCCCTTGAGTACTCCGTTTTTTTGCAATTCTATCTCCTCGATTGTGGCCGCTGTGGTGTAGTGGTAAGCAGTGCCCGCTTCCACTCCGCAGGCCTGGGTTCAAGCCCTGGTCAGAGCAACGTCGAAATTTAGAAAAAAAAAAAGTTTTTTCTTAACAGCGGTCACCCCTCGGCAGGCAATGGCAAACCTCCGAGGGTACTTCTGCCATGAAAAAGCTTCTCACAAAAATACAATCGCCGTTCGGAGTCGGCGTAAAACTGTAGGTCCCTCCCCTTTGTGTGACAACATCAAGGCGCACGCCACAAATCGGAGGAGAAGCTCGGCCAAACACTAACATATGTGTAAGCGCCAATCTATTATTATTATTATTATTATTATCTCTTCGATGACAATGGGCGCTGACGCTTTTTTTGACAGCATCGCGTTTGTTGAGCCACTGTACATCATGCGTCGACGAGTGGAGAATCTACGTACGGCTCGCTATCCTTCTCTAATAGAGCAGGTGTCACCTAACGTGTCGGTAAGACAGATCGGTTTGAAGAAGAGCATTGCTGGGAAATTCGCCACCATGGTATCCCTAGAGGTATTGCTTCGGTTTCAGGGTGTTATGTTCTTGTGGTCAAAATTAAGATCTGACGATTTTGCGCAAGGTGGCCAATTCTTTCTATATGAATTGGTTTCAGAATGCAATTATGCTGATAAATAGCACTTGTGTAATGTTCAGTTGGCAAAGGAATGATTTGGGGCCACGCCCCCAGTGGCGCTTACTGCGATGCATTACATATAGAAATGCATCCAAGCACAATTTTATACAAGATGCCTACGAACATCGAAAAAGAAACTGCTTCGGCCAAGTATATAATTTTCACGGTAAAAAGAATTTTTTACTCCACAAACTGTGGCTGATCGACACGATTTTTGAAAATCGTGCTCATACAGTACTGCTGCAAGAAGTTTCAGATCGATAGCTCAAAGACCGCAAGAGATTTCTTCTTTTTATTTGGCGCTGTAACCGCCTAAGCGATTTTTGCCGAGTTAAACAAAGCACGCCAGTTTTTTCTCTTCTGTGCCGACTGACGCCAATTGGAAATGCCAAGTGAAGCCAAGTCGTTCTCCAGCTGGTTTTTCCAACGCAGAGGAGGCCTCTCTCTTCCCCTGCTACCACTAGTGGGTTTCGAGTCGAATACTTTCAGGGCTGGAGCGTCTGTGCGCCTGATCGAATGTTGTCATTGTCCATGCTTCTGTGCCATATACCAGCACTGGCATGATGACTGATAAAGAGAGGACTTTACTTCTGAATTGCTTACTCAGTCTAAAGTAGCACGTGTTGGCAGGAAGGAGATTTCAAGGTTGACATTATTAATGTGTTAATGTTGGTTACCAAATAAACGAAGTTCTCTACGGCTTCGAAAGTATAACTGTCAACAGTGACGTGGGTGCCGAGGGGCGAATGCGCTGACTGATTGTTTGATGACAGGAGGAACTTCGTCTTGTCCTCGTTTACCATCAGACCTATTCGCTTTGCTTCCTTATGCAACTTGGAAAAGGTAGAATATACCGATGATGTGCATGTCATCAGCATACGCCAGCAATTGCACGCTCTTATAGTAAATTGTTCCAGAGCGGTTAAGTTCTGCAGCTCTTATTATCTTCTCCAGCATCAGATTAAAAAAATCACACAGCAGGGAATCGCCCCGTCTGAAGCCTTATTTGGTATCAAACGGCTCGGAGAGGTCCTTCTCAATCCTGACGGAGCTCGTGGTATTGCTCAACGTCATTTTACACAGCCGTATTAGTTTCGCGGGGATACCAAATTCAGACATCGGGGCGTATAGGCAACTAATTTTTGTGCTGTCGAAAGCGGCTTTGAAGTTGACAAATGGATGGAGAGATTTAGATGTTTGTATTCAAAATGGGTATATATCGTACCAGCTGCCAATCCTATGGCTAAAGTGATATAGTTGACTGACTTTTATGGGGTTGAGGCTTGTACTGCTACCTATATTTTGATCAGAAAATAATGTATAACTTTTGCTTTTACGATTCGGGTTTTATTGAGACTTTTTATATTTTTTATTATGCTACTTCCTTAAAAAATTAAACTGTGCAACCAAATGATACAAATAAAAATGGATGCGAATGCGGTATGGCAATTATGAAAAAGGAAGAACTCTAGAATACACAACCACCTGCCGTTTTGTTCCCAAGAAGTGTAAACTTCTTAAGCGGTAGGAGTGATTTGAGACTCGATGAAACGAAAACCGTGACAACAACCATAACCAATATGCTTTTGTATGTTTATGTGCCTGCAATTTGTAAATTTGTCAGCGCGTAGAATTCAAGCAGAGTATTGAAATCAAGTTCAAGTATACACGTTTGTTTGTACGTATGTATGTTAATTTAGCCAGTACGCGTTTATGTGTTTACACGAAACGTAGCAAATCGTAAAGATATTGGCTCAATGAACGCTTGCTTCGCTTTGAGGACTGTCAAACATTTTTTGAACTCTACTAAAAAGTATGAAAGTTGGCCAAAAAGCTGCTTTACTTCACTTGCGCTTTAAAGTTTCGAATAGCCGAAATCTCTATTTGACAGCGTGTTGTAGGCTTTTGACAAATAGGTATGATTCCATGCTAAATGCATTCAAGCTAGATTTTTTTTTAGAAAATTATGCTTAATTATAAATGCTGCAAGCATTTACATACTTGTAAATATATAAATGACTTAATTCAAAAAAATTTCGCAGAAAAATTAAGCAATTCGAAAAATCATTTGGGGTGTTCACACTAGTCTGGTTGTCAGATTATCTGGTTATGTGGTTATATTTTTTACTCAGTTTACAAAAACAAAATACACTAGAGAATAATAATTTTCAACCAGATAACCTGATAACCAGGCGGGTGTGAACACCCAAATTCTGTTTCCATATTTATACTAAAATATTTGATATACTTACCGCTCATAAAATTGCACTTTGGAGCTACCAATACATAATTACTCGTCAAGCGTGTCTTGACAAAGAGAGTTTTTTTTTAAGTAAATGGAAGATATGTATATTATTCATATAGCACAAAAACAAAAACTTCCATGCGTTTTGTTTTTGCTTTCGATACACAAATGTCAAATTTCAGCTATTCTTCGCTCAAAGAAGAAAAGGGAAAGCAACACTCTTACTTTTTCACTCACTCATAAGAAGTGGTGACATATTCCTAATTTTTACAAGTAGGCGATCGATAACCAAAAAATATGTTTTCATATGTTTTCGTGATGGGTGATTTTTGTTGGCTAAAATTTTTCCAGCGCAAAATGATCGTCCCTCTTGTATAGAACTGTCGCTTTGTTTTTTTAATTTTTGAGTTATTTAATCATAATTCATATTAAAATTTGGAACAACTATTAAACATTTTTGTGTTGTGGACCGAAAGGAATGCGACAACTGGAATCAATTTCTGTTCGGATTTCTAAAGAGGAAGAAGTGTGTGCTTGTGAAAGCCCTACTTGATAAAATGCTTATAATTGTGGCAATTTACATATATGTACATATCTTCCCCAATCAATCAATAAACAAAATTATTAAATTCATCCCCGAAAAAAAAATAGCAGAAAATCCCACATCATACAAGGGTTACTTACTACACATTTAGAGCTGTTTTAAAATGAAAACTAACACATAAAATTAAAATACACACATTTTTTTTTACTTTACCGTACTCATGCAAGTTTCACATTTTCTTCTATTTCTTTTAGTCGCCAAAATGCCATACGAATCCATGCACCATCACCACCAGTCATCAGCGCCCAATGGCATGCTGGATTCGTTGAGCATGCAGTTGCGAGATGCGGAGATGCGGCGCACCGAAATTGAGCGCGCACACCAGGTAATATTGTACTATAACCAACAACAACAACAACAACAACAACGACAACGATAACGTCGAGGACCACAAGAATAAATAAATTACATATTTGATTAAATTTATGTCTTTAATAAACTTTTTCTCCTCGGTTTTCGGTGCACAGGAAACATTGGCACAAATACGCAATTTGTCGAGCAGCAGTCGCCCGGACACGGAAGCTGTCGAGAATCTGCAGTCGCGTGCGCGTGAACTCGAGAAAAAAGTGAGTTGAAGGTGTATTTAATTAAAAATTTGTATTGTGGCACAGGTGTCAGGCAACGTAGTTTAGATGAAATTATTTCTTAAAACTATTTGTCGCACATGGCTTTTAAGGATGTTTCGTTTTTATTGTTTCCGTTATTTTTTTTCTTTCGTTTTAAGCTAAGCTAATTGTATTGACTTTTCTATACCAAATATTTAGGTCGCCTTAGAAAATGTGCGCTGCGAGGAATTGCAAATTGAATTGACTTCCGCGCTGAAGGCGAAGGCTGCGCGTTCTGGCGGTAGCGACCGTAGCAACTATGGCGGCATTACCGCTTCAAGCGCGAGCGCTTCTTCAGCTGCCGCCACATCGGGCACCAGTTCCACTGTCACATGGGCACCGACAATCAGTCATCAGGACCAAGGCTCTGAAATCGACATCATTATGGCGAAAATCGAACAGGTAAGCAAATATTTAGAGCATTTCACTAATGTTGGTGTGTGAAAAAGCACTTGACACCCTTAATTGCATTGCGAGGATTTTTGGATATGAAACTAGTCAATGCAATGAAAGAGCAGAATTCTCTAGTAAAAAAAGCTGTGGTCCTCTTTGAGAAACTGAAATGTTTCTCTAAGGGTAGTGCACAAAATACTGCCAAATGGCTAACTGGCACGTTTGGATATGTAAATATGTAATACAAAAGTGCTTCAAAATTTATTTATTTATTTATTTATTGAAATTAAGTCTACAGTACAAAGTACCTTACAGACTAGCAAAATAAAATAAACTTATGTATATACAGTAGGGCGGGTCAATTTTTTTTCGATATCGTTCCTAGCATATTCGGATTCTTCATAAAATTCTAAGAAAAAAATTCCTCCAGACCATAGCTCTAAAGTCAAATTAGAGCTTGCGCATTTTTAAAAGAAGATATATTTAATTAATACTAAGTCAATATGCAGATTAATATATACTAAAGTGTTACGACTGTTTTTTTTTTAATAAAAACTTGTGCTTCGGAGTTTTTTGATATGAAAAATTCATTTCGGATATCTATTTTTTTTTTAAAGAACCGCCAGATGGCGCTTCAAAACAAATCTATATATATGAACGTGAATGTCTCTTTGTTTATTACCTTATAACGTCAATACCGTACATCCGATTGTGGTTCTTAGTTATATTTTTAATAGGGTTGCCACCTATTTTAAAAATCAAATTTATTTAATTATACATAGGTTATATAAAATATTAAAATATGGGGGTCAAACGGTTCGCCTCCGCAAGCAGAAGGTTATTAGCTATATTTTTAAGAGAGTTTCCTCCTGTTTGAAAATTCAAATTTAATTAAATTATACACAAGTTACGATGTTTTGATCATATAAGTATACATTTTAGTGGGTCTATCTCTTCTTATTCTGGTACTTACAAAGTTATAATACCATTTCTTGCACATGAAAGGTATAAAACTATTAGTGTATTGCTTTGCATATTTTATCAATTCGGAATATTTTTTTTATGTATGTTACCGCATAACTTTTGACTACGTTAACCAATTTCTATAACTTTTTTAAAGGAAAGGTGGTTCCACAGAGGTAGTCTCCTACTAATTGAGTGTAGATCCGATAATTGGGTCATGAAGAAAATAACGGTACTCTTAAATTTTTATATGCGAATTGAAGTCGGTTTTGTTTTTTGTTTAAAATTTACTGCAGTGTCCACAGCTTCTATAAAAGAATCGTATGCCATATTTTTTTGTTGTATCAATTGTGGAACATTTGTACGAACTGCTTCGGCTAATACTTCGGCTTTTGTTCTCTTTTTATCTCGAGGTTAAGTGCATTGTTCGATGGGGTTATATCATTGCCAAACATAATACTTTGTTGGCCATCAATAAACACTAACTTGACGGAGTTACAGTATTCCACATTGATGTGGGCCTCAACAGCTTTGAATAATATTGGCGAGTATGACTTTTAGTTTTTACTGCTAAGGTAGGTGACAGGCCTTTTGAAAATATTTCTTAATCAAAAATGTTTCAAATACCTTTCGTTTGACACCTATATTATTTATACTACATAATTTACCTTGTCAACTTAATAGAATTAATTTTTCGAAATTGGTGGCAACCCGACTCAAAAATATTTTCAGCAGTAAGCTTTCTTAAACCTTTTTAATTTGATACCCATATTGCAATATTTAATTTATCTTACCAATTTAATTTATTTAAATTTTGAAACAGCTGGCAACCCCCCTCAAAAATATTTTCGCCTGTAAGCCTTCATGACCTCTTTCTTTTGACAGCCATATTGTAGTATCTAATTTATCTCATTAACTTACTTATACTGACATTTTTAAACAAGTAGCAACTATCTAATTTTTTTTCTGGTTTTAACCATCCGGATATTATAAAAAGCAAAAAAAAAAAAAATATTCAAATCGGTCAAGCCGTTTTCGAGTCTTAGCGAGATTAACAGACAGCAATTCATTTTTATATATAAGATATCTTCTTTTAAAAATGCGCAAGCTCGAAATTGACTTTAGAGCTATGGTCTGGAGGAATTTTTTTCTTAAAATTTTATGAAGAATCCGAATATGCTAGGAACGAGGTCGAAAAAATCGCTCCATTCAAATTGACCCGCCCTAATATACAGTGATAAACTTATAAAAGAATTTAAAGTTTTTATAAATGCTCATCTGGATAAAGAAAAATCAAGCATCTGTGATTTAGAGAAATAATTCAGTTCTCGAAGTGCACGAGCAATAGGTGCGTTACTAGCATAATTAGTTTTGTAGTTTTCCCCATAAAAAGGGTAAAAACTTCGAAGGCTGCTTTGTGGAACATTAAAGCTTTTCCGCTCAAGTAAAACTGGACAATCAGTGATGCCATTAATTATGTTGTAGATAAATGACAAGGAAAGGACAGCTCTTCTCTTTTACAAAGAGCTCAAATTAATTAACATAAGCCGAGAATCGTAAGATGGAATAGGAGTCTCAACCTTAGTGAGCGCAATCCAAGTTTCAGAAAAACTTTTTGAACTCGTTCATGTCTATTAACTGAAAATTGGCCAGATGGTCTCCAAATTATAACTGCGTATTCCAAATGCGAACGGACGAGAGCTGTGTATAGGAGCTTAAATGTATACGGATCAGAGAACTCGGAGGTATTGCGCCGAATAAAGCCTAGAACTGAGTACGATTTAGACAGAATAAAATTAATATGACCGTTGAAAGAAAACTTAAAAAGGACGAATATCACTCCAAGATCCTTAGTTTCCTTTACATTTTCTAGCATATGATTATCGATGGAGTACTGCGTGTTCACAAGATTCTGACGCCTGGAAAATGAAATATGAAAGCATATTTTTATGTTTAGAGAGAGGCGTGACTTCGAACACCATAAATGGAGATTATTCAAATCGCTCTGAAGTTTTGCTGCGTCTTCTGCGTCATTAACGGTGGAAAAAACTTTCAAATCATCAGCGTAAAGCAAATAATTTGAAAAAGACAAGCAGTTGCCAATGTCGTTTATAAAAAGAATAAATAAAAGCGGCCCTAAAATGCTGCCTTGGGGAACACCTGATGTAGCAACAAAATGGTTTGACAATACACCATCAATTGTAACCACGCAGCACCTATCTGACAAGTAGGACTCAAACCATTTCAGGAGTGAGGAATGAAATCCAAGGCAGACTAACTTGTTAAGAAGAATCTTATGAGATACTCTGTCAAACGCCTTAGAAAAGTCGGTATAAATGCAGTCAACGGGAAGTCCTGCCGAAAATGCTGATATACAAAATTCATTAAAAACCAGTAAATTAGACACAGTCGAACGTCCAGAGACGAAGCCATGCTGATTTGAGCAGATTAAAGATTTGACTGCAAAATAGACTTTGTCCTTGACAACAATTTCAAAAAGTTTAGAGATGGTCTAATGTTTCGAAATCGGTCTATGATTCCGAACATCATTTTTACTTCCACTTTTGGAAAACTGGATCTTTAAGGAACGTACCTGACGAAAGTGATTTGTTAAAAATTATCTCTAACGGAATACACACTTTACAAAAGAAAGGCTTATCGGTCGAAAGCAAATAATCAAGATCGGCTTGCAAAATACCAACACAACTCAAATGAAAAATCTCTTTGCACTTTGCACATTGTACTTTTGGTTGAGCGCGATCAACCTTTTCTCTGCACAAGCAAGGCATTATTTATAATTCCGCTTACAATAGTGTTTGACAGCAATTAAAATTATATTTTAATTTTATTTATGTATATTTATATCACCAAGAGTCACTATCTCGTAATATGATTTACTGTCATAATGAATACAATTAAACACCACTTATTCGCGACAATTCTCAAAAGATTGCGGAGCGATAGAAAACACGTCCGAATCGGCGAACTGAATTATATATATTATTCAAAGATATCCTGATGATATTATTTTATAGATATGAATTGTAATAACAACTTTTTGAACAGTTTTGCAACAAAACTTTATTTGCTCATTTACTTGTTCAATTAGGTCTTTAACCGTCTAAACTGGTTTGGCCTGGCTCCTTTATTTCACTCGTTAAAAAAAAAAAACCAAGTGCAGTAGTCTTCTTCATAACGTGGTCTTTCCAACGCATAGGTTGTCATCCTCTTTCCCTAAGTCCTTTTACGACTGGAGCGTTTGTATCGATTCTACTTCAGTTAATTATGTTAATGGACCATAAATCTGACGCAGAATATTTCTTTTGAACATTTAAACGGTCGTTTCATCGGTTATCGTCATCATCTATGTAGGGTTTTCGCCCTAAAACGGCTCTCACACTATATAGAGTTTTTTTTTTATCGAACGAGCTATTTATTACAACTGCTTAGAGATATCCTCTGTGAAACCTCGCTTGGTATCAATCAGCTGGAAAAGGTCTTTCCAATTCTGACAAAGCTGTTGAAATTACTCAAATAACAAGTTCTCCACAAATATTCGCCAACGCTAAATTATTCGCCGTTGCCAACGCGAAAAGCCGGTAAATTTTCCGCAGAAGCTTTGTATCGAACACTCCAAAGGCCGCCTCATCAGATGTGGTCGCTGTCACTTGTTGTCAAGAATTATTCTCCGTTAGATTTCAAGGCATAAATTGTTATTGGTATTAATGCTGGTTCTCAAGTATACGAAGTCATCAACAACTTCAAAATTCGAACTCTCAACAGTGACGTGGTGTAATGACAGGAAATACTTCATTTTATGCTCCTTCACCACCAGACCTACGCGCTTCGCTTCTCTATCTGATTTCGAAAAGAAAGAAAAGACGTTGCGTTAGTTATACACTCTTGTAAGCAATTGTACCTGAGCAGTTCAGCTCTGCAGCTCTTGTTGTCTTTTCAAACGTCAGTTTAAAGAAATCCCACGGAAGGCAGTTGACCTGTATGAAACCTCGTTTGGTACTAAACGGCTCGTAGAGGTCCCTTCCAATTCCGATGTACATCGCGACATAATGGCAACTTATACATGGTTTCTGTCGATTCTCTTCTCGCGGTTGTCTCTTCTAAGATTTGTATGGTGAATACCTGGTCTATGGTGGTTTTGCCAAATCTAAAGCCACACTGATAAGCCCCAGTTCGTTGACGGTAAGCTTCACACAATGCGCTCGATAAGACCTTATATCCGACGTTTAAGAAGCCGATCCCGCGGTAATTCGCTCATATGGCAGTGTCACTGGTAAATTCAAGTCGCCAGACATGCGTTCAGCATTAGAGTTGATATATGCACCTTATCAACTCCTCGCCACCGTACCTAAATAGCTCAGTTTGCAGGGAGTAAGCTTCAGTAGCTTTGTTGTTTTTCGATATTTGTACTACGCCATAGTCGGCCGGAGAAGTTGTCCATAATTTGGGCAGGATCTGGATATCGGACCTGGTCTTGAGACTTTCCGTTAATCGCCTATTTTAGGATAGAATTTTCGGCCTTTTTTCTTCTTGGTCAGCCTTTCAAGCACTTCACACTCACGCATTTGGTTCACTCTCACGCCTCGCTTCTGCTTTTAGCTCCCTATAACGATCCCCAAGGCTCGCCTTGTGCCCGATGGCAACGTGGCCTTGTAGGTGGCGTATTTAGATTGCTGCGCTGATCTTCGGCGGATTTGTTGTTTTTGATGCGCGTTATCGGTATTTCATTATTGGTATTTGTTAAAGAGACTAAATTCCATGATACAAAAATATGAACATCATATCATATTGTTATTTTTGTTTTTTGAAAAAATAAATTCAAACACAAAAAGCTAACATATTTAAAATGAGCTGCCTTTTCCCGGACTGTGAAAAAGCGCGGTATTTTTGTAAAAATAGCGGCGTGAAATTCTTCAACCTTCTGTTGTTGTTGTTGTTGTTGTTGTTGTTGTTGTTGTTGTTGTTGTTGTTGTTGTTGTTGTTGTTGTTGTTGTTGTTGTTGTTGTTGTTGTTGTTGTTATTGTAGTAGTTGTAGTTGTTGTTGTTGTTTTTTGTTGTTGTTGTAGCGGCTATAAAACCCCTGCCCAGATCGGTTGATATCTCAGTCGTTGGCGTCAAGCTCAACTAACGGAAAACCCAAGAAGCGTGCAGCCTCTATGGGGTCTGTCCACAGGGACAAAGGCGTTAGTCGTGTGGGGTTTTATAATAATAATAATAATAATTAACCCAACGGTTTTACCCTCCATTCCCGCCCAACCGACACGAGGGGCGCAGTCCGCATGACGTACGGAACCTTTTTTTTTTTTTTTTTTTTTATTTTTTGGTGCCGAGTCATGGAA
>JAPVRG010253855.1:15071-26368 GCA_029783565.1 Rhagoletis cerasi
AATAAGTAAACGACGAAATTCGTCGAAAACTATACAGTGCTGCCAAGTTTTTTCGTTTTAATACACTAGTCGAGTGGAAATTTTAGGCAATGACGGGAAATTTTCGATACGATTCGACTCTCGAAAAACGACTTGCATTCCACACGACTCTCGCAATGAGGGTGAATATCACAGCTTGTCCCAAAAATAAAACCACTGAACCCTCTCAATATTCGACATGACTTGGACGTGGAGCCACACGGCTATATGATACTAAAGTGTATAGCATAGCAAGCAGGTTTAGTTCCTACAGACCCACGCTCGAAAAAACCTAAAGTCGCAAACAATAGCCCAGCGTATTTTTATTGATTTGGAAGCGTGAGCTTTAGGGCACTCTGGATGAAAAAGTTAGCTGTGCACGAACAAGAATGACGGATATTTATTCGGTCAAAAACCTACATAAAAACACTCCGATTACGGCATTCGGGGAGGTGAAAGTTCATAAACATCTTTTGGTGAATGTCGTTCGAGGCTCTATTTTGTAAGTAGTAATAGTAGCTGCTGTGGTGTAGTGGTTAGAAGTGCGCACGACCACTCCGTAGAGCCTGGGTTCAGGCCCTTGTCCGAGCAACAACGCAACAAAAATTATAGAAAAAAGGGGGTTTCTTAACAGCGGTCGCCACTCGGCAGGCAACGGCAAACATCCGAGGATTTTGTAGCGGAGATTTTATAGTGAAAAAGTGAAGTCGTAGAAATAACCTTTTAAGTTTGAGCACAAATCATAAAATCCATTACCGGGCGCTGCGAGTATTATCGAGTAATAGATGATGGTACGTGTACGCATAAGTGGAGCGATGCGCACATATCCGACGACGGCGATGGAAGTAGTCCTTGAACTGGAGCCTCTTTATATAACCATAGAGCAGATCGCAAAAGAACTCTGCTTAGCTTTGCTAGAAAGGGATTTGGAAAAGGTAAAGTCATATCCTCTAGAAATGTGGAGAAGCTAAAGTTTTTGCTCCCGCTAGCTCTGTTCCCGAGCTCTTCCTGGGAGTAGGTCTCAATACTATAAAGGAGGGGCTTAGGAGGGAGAGGAACACACTTAGGGATATAAACTGGCATAGTTCGGTAGGAATGCGTCAGCCAAAGAGTTTACTGGTAGGGTATAAGTAGAGTAGATTCCAAAGCTTTATTAACCACATTCACTTCCTATTCCCAAAAGCGCTGTTGAACTTTCTGAGCAGAAAAGTTTGATGTGTGCTCCCTGAAGTACGGGACAAGCAGGGCCTCAAGCGCATTAGCAACTAGGAAGAAGAGTGTTATTGAACAGTAAAAGAATAGGCAGACGGTACTGTTGATCCAGATCATTGAAGTTGATCCGGACTAAGTGCTACAGTTAGCTTTCGGTCAGATTAATTTTTAAAATTATATATTTTTTTCTAATTTTTTAGTTTTTTTATTTATATATTTTACTTTACTTTAAAAATTTTATCTTATTTCACATAATTAATTTAAGTAAATCTAGTTTTTTAGAGTTTAACTTTATTGAAAAAAGCAACAACTGTAATCACCGGAAAAAAACAAATAAAAGTAAAAAGGAAAATTTAAGGCCAATTTGATTCGAACCCACTACCTCGCGGTTCGCTTAGTACGCAATATTGCCGTCTGTCAGGGTACAATTTTGATCAACTGCGTCGTTAATCCGGATTAACGTTGCCATCTGTCTATGTTGTAAAAATCGCCTTTTACTACGTTTATACGCACGTATTATGGTAAATTTTGCATCTTAAAAGCAAAAAAATATTGATTGATGGTGTTGTTTGCAAATAAGCGCAAAATGCTGCCACTTTTTAGGTTTATTTTCTTTTTCGATAGTGATATAGCTTTTTTATAATCAGGCAACACTGAATAAAAGTTTTTCACCGTCGTATAAACAGTGAGTTAGGTATTTGCCAATTATTTTTATTTTAAAATAGCTTACATATAAACGTAGTATTTGACAAGTTGAGGGCCTTACCTTATTAAGGTTAACACACGTTAAAGTATGGCGGTTTAGGTTTATGCTTTTCCTATAGCCAATTGAACTGCGTTGTTGAGAGTAAGTGGCGCACTGATTTTTCGTAGTTTGGGTAGTTTGTGCTGCCTAATCTGATAATTCGCCGTTTGGCACCGGTTCGCTTATTTCTCCGAGTTGGACGGGGCACGGTGACCGAATAAAATCGGGGTCTAATAGGGACTTTCCCGTTGGCCACCTCCTGTAGAGAAGAAGAAGCGTATCAGCTGCTTCATGAGACCCGCGTTAATATGGAACAGCTACGTTTAAAATATTGTAGCAGGTTAAACTCTCTCCCAGACATATGTATCAAACAAATGTCGAGATAATGAAAGCATCACGCACCATACTAACCATCTCAACAGACTTCGGTCGTCATGTTATATTTTCATAACGCTCTGCTCTATTCGAGGTCGTCATGTTAACTTCTCTGCATGTACATTTATAATTGAAGGGCACTCCAAAAAAAAGGGTTAAGTGGTTTTTGAGCCATCCGTGTAAATATATGTAGACTTCGAAGCATTGAGCGAAAATAATTTATTTCAATCCTTCTGTGAAGAAAACTTGATGAAGTTTCTATAAAAAAATAAAATGTTGGGAAAATTTAATGCGAATATTGTTGAAGGAGTTTAAATGCGGCCTCAGACCGTAAGAGTTGAAGTTTTTTTTTTTTTTTTGAAAAGAAATCGCAGCGGAGACCGACACTTTTATGGAGTGTCGTCTCCGTCCAGTGAGCCTTTAGATAAGTATGCAGAGTGGTAAAAAAGCTCCTTGCCGATTCTTGAACGTACATGTACGTACATACATCTAGTAACCTTTCGAAAGGCTTCAGGATAAACGGCGAAAGGTTTATATGTAGGTCTATGGTCTGTAGGTGACTCACGGCCACTTTTACCAACCATAGAATCGCGATCCATTGAAACACCTACAGCATTGCTGGAAGAATCCCAGCTTGATTAAAATAATTCAAAGATCTAAATATTTTTCCATCGCCCACCCTTTTCCTATTGAAGTCTGTCGTCTCTTATGGTGCTGATATATTTTCCTTTTCGTGAAAAAATAAACCTTTACTTTCAACACTTCTCCTATATCGTTTTATCTTGCATGCTTTGCGCGTTTTAGTTTTCGCAAAATGATCCTTCACATAATAATTCGAATAAATATTAGTCAAAACGTTTACCTTGCACACCCTTAATACAAGCTTATGTATCTATTCGTAAATTTCATATGTAGCAAATAAAAAACAAAAAATACTTGCAAATTCTTATGAAATTTTTTCCCTTTTCCCGTTTTGTATATTTTCTTCCAAAAAACGTAGCTTTCTCATCGGAATCATTAGATCATGATAATTTCGGCGGCAGTGTTAGTTCCCTGCGCCGCGCCTCATGCAGCAAAGCACGCGCCAAACATCGAATTACCGATAGCCCATCACATTAGTTATTGTTATTGTAGCAGCACCATTTAAACGCAGAAAAGCAGCAAACAATAAAAAAAAATGAACTAAAAACAACAACATAAATATATAAAAAAACATTTCCACTTAAACGCCATGCACTTAAAAGTATTTACATAACTTAATTGATTGAAATATTTTATTAAATAGCGTTTAAATACAAAAATTAAGACAGTTTACAACCAACAAATATTGCTTATGCATTAAAAAAATTAATAATACATATTAAGTAATTTAGTAGTTAATAATAATAGCGCTTAATTTGCTATAAAATTATGGGAAGCTTGCTTGTTGTTGTTAATATATATTATGTATGTATGTAAAATGTAGTAGTTTTATCATTTGTATAGCTACTAACAAACACACACACAATCACGGCTTACATTCATTTTGCAATTGAAAAGTTCAAATTTGTAATTAATTTTTGTTGTAATTGTATGTAATTATACTACATATTTGTAGCATAATTTATGTATTTACATGCAGCTAAATAATTTTAAGTAAACACATACATGCATATAGATGTATAAACAAAATTATTGACTGTCATTATGTATTATATGTACGTATTATAAATGAAATTTAACAAAAGTCTGGGTTAGTCAAGAAAATTTGGCTGAAACTCAAAAATATCCACGAAGTGAAATATGACTCCTGAAATTTAAAAGATCGTTTTTATGATTAGTTCCAAGACGCATGTATATACATACATATGTATGTAGCAGGGACGGAAAAGTACGCACAATTGAGCTATGTATTTTCTGTCCTTTTAATCATACCCGACCCGTTCGGCCCAATCAGCAGTTTTTTGGCTCTATTTGATTAAGACAAAACTTCTTTACTTATTTTTATTGCAAAATAAAATTTTTATAGACGTGGAGGGATAACGTGTGAGGGGTTTAAAGCTTCAACGAATTTAAAAATTCGACCGTATACTATTATCTACTGTAGATTTTGCTGTACACTGTACATATGAACTTCTGAACTCTTCTATCCAGTCGGTAAAATGAAGAACGCTTTCGGGCAGAGCTTTTTAATAAGACTTTTTTGTTTCTGTTTCAGATAAGACAACAAATTATAGTTCGCAGAAAACAAGACGTACTTATAGTAAAAAGTGCGTATATGCAAATGAAATTTTAATTTTTGCGGCTTTCCAAGGGAAATCATAAAACTAGATTTTTTTCTTATGGTTGGGTACTCGTTGACACTAATTACTTTCGATGACAGACGAAAGTAAACCTAAGATACTCAAAATGACCCGCTGTGGTGTAGTGGTTGGAAGTGCGCACTACCATTCCGCAGGGCCTGGGTTTGATCCCAGCTTCCGACCAACATAAAAAAAAAAGGTTTTTCAAATAGCGGTCGACCCTCGGCAGAAAATGACAAACCTCCGTGTGTTTTTATGCCGCGAAGAAGCTTCTCATAAAAATACAATCGCCGTGCGGAGTCGGTGTAAAACTGTAGGTCCCTCTCCTTTGTGTGACAACATCAAGGCGCACGCCACTAATCGGAAGAAAAGCTCAGCCAAACACTATCATATTGTGTAAGCGTCTATCTATTATTAATACTATTTTTGGCAAGTTTTTAATGCATGTTTCGTCGAAACTTGAAAAACTCAGTCATATCTTGTCGAATTTTCGAGTTCAAGGAATCATGGGAAACGTTTGTGTTTGCTTCTTTGGCTTTCTTTAGAACAATTTAGGTCAACACATAATTATTAGAGAGTTGCACACTGTTGGTAGTGTTTCTGATAATTAAATTTTTCATCAAAAGAAACTGTTTCTATTTTTTTTAATAAAAGTCCTTAGGCAATATATAAATGGGCTCTTGAAAAATCCGCATCAAAGTTTTTATAAAATAATTTTCGATAACTTTTTAATGCAATTCTAATTTTGAAAACCCGAATAACTCCGTCATTCCTTGAGAGATTTTCATTTCTGAGATGCTATTGAGATTGTGTATATTTTCTCTCACTAGAAGATAATAGATAATAGATTGGCGCTTACACATATGTTAGTGTTTGGCCGAGCTTCTCCTCCGATTTGTGGTGTGCGCCTTGATGTTGTCACACAAAGAGGAGGGACCTACAGTCTTACGCCGACTCCGAACGGCAATTCTATTTTTATGAGAAGCTTTTTCATGGCAGAAGTACCTTCGGATGTTTGCCATTATTTTACCACTAAACCACAGCGGTCTAAAATGTTTAGGGTTTTCAAAAAAGCTAAAATAGGGAAAGCACCCTTTCAATATTCGGAATTTTCATCTGTATTTCGGTCCATTTTTTACCCGGTTTTGACCCAGTTTTAAATTTTCAAATTCCATCTCTGGTATGAAGTTGGCGTAAGTGAAAAACGAAAATATTTACTCAAAGATTTCGTATTCTTTTTATGGGTAAGTTTTTATCAGGATGATTTCTTTAAAAACTGCCAAACCAACGACCATACCGAGTATCCATTTTATAAAGAAAGCAAACTGTCTTGGTATACAGTTTTAATATTTAGTGCAAGAAAGACCGCTCAAATTAATGGCAAAATTTTCCGAATTTTTGTTTACAAAAGAAACCGATAATTATTGCTTTTTAGTTTTAAGGAAATTATATAAAGCAAATTTCTCTTGAAAGTTCCTGAAATAGCCCTTAACGTCCCGAAAAAATTCCAACTGCTCCTAAAAGTGGAAAAAAACATTTAGAAAATTTCCAGAAAAATCACGAAAGATTGGTCCAGAGGTTATTCAGTGAGCTTATATAAATAGCTGTTTTATTCTAGTGAAAAAGGGAGCCAAAAATAATCTAAACACAGGATTCCTTCATAAAAGAACATTCAGCAAAAGAAAAATATATTAGTTTTTCAAAGGAATCTACTTAATATAGGCGGGATAAGAAGCTTGCCGACGTGGTGGTGCATATCAGAGTTGATTTTGGAAAAGAAATGCATGTACTTAATGAGGCACAGAATATGTACCTAAAACATTGAAAATATATGTATATATGTATATATTCGTTATCGCCAATTTTTTATTTTGTCAAAATCGTTCATTCTTCGAAATTAGACTAAAGCGAACATACTCCGTTGCATACAAGTGAAGAAACAATCATGGTTCTATGTAGCAATGTGCAATTTCGAAAAATTAGCTTCTCCTCGGCTTGGCGTTCAGACTGCTGAATTTCGCACGATCGACTACTCCACAAGTATCCTCAAATAATTGAAATAATATATCATTGTTGCATCATTGTTGCCACAAAAGAATATCCATTAAGGGCTAGAATCTCCAGAAAAAACGCTAAATAAAAAATTTTAGAGCCAAAAAAGGCCCAGTCTTATAATTCGCCGATTGAACATTTTTTATTTGTTTAAAACACAAACAGTGTTCAAGCATTTTTAATTATTACAGTCATATATGTATATGTATCTGTTTTGGTGTTAAGTCTTAAGAGATCACTCGTTATTGGAAAATCGTCGCAACATTTTCTTACCCTTTTGAGGCCACTCCTTATAGTAACCAGTGCAAAAAAACAAAAAAAATATTAAAAAACATTAAAATGTCTTGCATATTGTATTTTTTTTTGTTTAAACAGTTTCCCATTTAAAATATAAATATGTTGTAAGGTTGTTTCTAAATGTGCTCTCAGCAGCCCCAGGGTCAATTTTCAAACATCGTTATCTCAAAAACTGCTGCCAATCTGACAAAACGGGAAGCGCCATTGAATTAAGGGGATCCAGCTAAGTAAGACAACTATCAAAACCTTTGCCAAAAAAAAAGTTGAAAATCCGAACACAATATTATCGTTTCCAACACAATAATAAAACAATTAAAAATGCTTTGTGGGAACTGTGAAATGTTTAAAATTAAATTAAGGTTTTTGGAGCCAAAAAAGAATGTTTCAAATTTAGAAGGGCTAAAAAACAGCTTGTGGCTAACAGGTCAATTCTGCACGTTACCGAAGATTTTGTAACCGGAAAATTTTATTACCAAAAAATGTTACCAGTTCTTGTCACCGCGATTCTAGCAACGTTGGTAATGCAGTTAATATATTCAGCAATTCAGATATGAAGAATTGTGGAAATTCTGGCATTGCATATTTCACGGGGCAATATTTTATTACCAGCTTATGAGATGGTAACAAAATTTACCGGTTACAAGAGTACACAGAATGCAAACAGGGGTTAAAAATTGACAGGAACTTTATTTACTGGTAACAAAATTTTTATTACCAGCACAGAATAGACCTGGAAAAGCTAATTTTCGGGGCAATTAAAAAAAAGGACCAAAATGGCAACACTGCAAAATATAATAGACAAATTTCCTTGCACTTTGCAGCGATTTCTTAGTTATAAAGTTCCAAGATTATTTCTCAGTGTTTAAAGATTTGATAAAAAATTCGAAAGAGCTAAAAAATAAAAAGTTATATTAAAAATTATTTATTATAAATGTGCCAAATTATTACAAAATGCTAACTTCATGGAAGAAAAAACACAAAAACAAATTAAATTGATAAAAAAATAAAAAAAAATACTTCAAAATAAATGCGAGAATTGCAACTGTATATTATGTATAATAAATTTGTAAAAACAAAACCAGAAATTTAAAACAAAACCCGTATCGGAAATATAAATGTATCTAGGTATGAGTACAGATCCACTAAAATATTTAAGCAGCCAGATGTTCCTAATTAATCTAAAAGTTTTCACAAAAGTAGTGTAACACTTATAAAAAACTTCAAAAGCACTGAACATTATGAAATAGTTTTGTTTGCTGGTGGAAAACTCTAACTTGCATTCGCACGCGTGCGCATACATATATGTACACATATGTATGTATATTCAACAGAGAGAGAGGAAGGAAAAGCAAAACTTTACGTAGGAGCGCCTGTTATTTTTAAAACAGTAGCAAGTTTGGTAAGCGGCAGCCAAAAAACGAGTCAAAAATTAATTAGTGGATAAATATTGTTGTTTCAGTACCTATTTGTACTAATTATAAACTTACACAGTTTTTATACGTCTCTGTGCCTAATTACATGCCTCCTTTTTAATGTTCGTCTGCTAAACATATGTACATATGTATATGTATATTGCAGTACACATACACATAAACTAATTTTTGCCTTCGTACCTATTATGACTTTCTCCTCTATTGAATATGTATGTAGTATTTGCAACAATTTTCAAAAACAAATCCTTTCTGCTTTACATAAGATTCTTCATGATTAAAAACTGGTTTTCACTATGCCAAATTCAATGGCATTTAGCTTCAAATGAGTGCAAACACATTGTGAAATGTGTTGTGTCAAAATATGTCGACAAATTTTGTCGTCAAAGAATGACATAGTGAAACCCAGCCTTAAAACACTAAATTTTTTGAGCGTAGCGTTGCATGCTGTGTGTGTGGTTTTTTTTATAAAAACATGTACGGTAATGTAAGTACATATATGAATTTAATTAGGAAATTCCTGTGTCTGGCGTTGTCGCGATGGAACATAACTCTTTTACGTGTGACAAGCTCCAGACGTTTCTGGGATGACAGCTTCGTTTAAACTGTCCAACTGCTGGCAGTACTCATCCGAATTGATTGTTCGGTTCCTTGGTAGGACCTGAATAACATCATACTCTCCCAACCCCAAAACACTGCTGAGAGCTTAACTTTTCATTTTTGTAGTTTTGCTCTTGAAGCCGTTTGAGTTGAATCATCTCGCCAGGACCAAGACCGTTTGCGTTTAAAATTATTGTAAAGATTCCACTTCTCATCACCAGTTACATTTTTTTCAAAAAAGAATTGTTTCTGCTGCATATCGCAGATATACGTTTGTATAATGCCGTGTAACATGAGTTTGACTTGATCAATGGCTATATTTTTTCGTCATCGGGCTTAGTAGGCCGTAAACTTTACGAAATTCATCACAAGCTTGACGCGCGTTCTTCACTTTACGGGGTGGACAGTTTATTGTCTCGGCTGCGGATTCGCCAATATATGCTCTGGCGAGTAAATTCGTCAGCCCTCTTGTTATCATATATGTGGTTATGGCCAGTCGAGTGAAATATCAATTGTTTTTGCCATCGAGCTTAACGTGCACTTGCAATCTGTGCAGAAGTGCTGCTTGACCATCTGAGCAAATGTATGATATACGTACTGCTTCAAAGTTTCTTTTCAATAGCCTAAAGGTCATTCAATCCCCATCACTTCCGCTCGAAAAATGCTAGCAAAGTTTGGTAGCCAGGGATATCCCATGTAAGCAAACCGTAGTCCAGTATGAACTTATCAGGATAGATGCCAGCAGAAGTCACCTCGATTACTGTGCGATTACTCGATTACCCTACTACGTCTAGAAGGAAACTTCACCTGAAATATTTTTCTTAAAATCTGGCGTGAGAGGTATGTAGTCGGATTATTTCCCTGATTCTATGTAATAACACACACCTTACTTCGCAAAATTGTTTCAATGCCAGGAAAACTTTGAATGAACCTTATACATACATATGTATGTATGTACGAGTATTTATAGAACGCCAGAGAAAGTAAAATTATAGATGTTTATATCTTTTGAGACCGAAAAGAATTAAGTTTTTGATCTCCTCAATTGAACTGAAAGAGCAATCTAAAACAAGTAAAATTCAGCAAGGATTTATTCTTTAGCACTACAATTGCTTATCGTTTTGAGCAGAAATTAAAAATCTTCAACAATTGGCTTTGTCCTTTGCGAAGCTGCGCCAGTTGTTCATCCCAAGTGCAAAAAGATCCTTTGTGCTTGCTCTTTCCATGGCGTTCGTGGGTGCCCTTCCTTTCGTTGCCCACCCATGTTTGGCGAGTCGAAGGATATTTTCACTGGAGCGTCGTTATTCAAGCGTACAACATGACCAAGCCAGCGCAATCGTTGTATTTTTGTGCGTTTAACTATGTCCATATCGTTAGAAACCCCCCACAGTTCGTCATTCCATCTTCTTCGGTACCCGTCGCCCACACGAACAAGTCCGCAGATCTTGCGTAGAATAGTTGTCTCGACAGCACCCAAAACCTTCTCATCTTTGTTCGACATCGTCTACGTTTGGCCGAATTATTCTTCAACTCCAGGCTGAAATTATTGGAGGAGTTATTGCTAAATTTTAGTAATTGCTATGACGTGTTCCCCAATAAGAGTACGCGAAGACTATTTGTTAGACAAACTTCTTTTGCATCATTCTCTAAGCTGGAGAATAGTTGTCTCGGCTAACAGCCCTGGTGTAGAAGCTGACGGTATCAATGTCATCTGCATACGTCAAATGCTGTATGCACGTACGTATACATATAATGCAGCGATTGGCAGCTGGTAGGACTGTCATAGTTAAAAAGCTGGGTATTTTGTCCCTATTTACAACTCGAGAAACGACATTTTTATGTTTATAAAGAAACGTTTCTGACATGTATGTAAAATAGCCTTCAGCGTCACAAAACTTATATGGCTTCTGCGCTATACACCAGCACGGGCAAGATGAGTGACTTATAGAGTGTGATTTTTGTACGACGAGAGATGACTTTACTTCTCAATTGCCTACTCAGTCCAAAGTAGCACTTGTTAGCATGAGTGATCCTCCGTTGGATTTCGAGGCTGACATTATTATTGGTGTTGATGCTGGCTCCCAAATAAACGAAGTTGTCTACTTTTTCAAACTTGTAACTGTCAATAGTGACGTGTGCGCCAAGACGCGTATGCTCTGACTGTTTGTGTGATGACAGGAGATACTTCGTTTTGTCCTCGTTCACCACCAGATCCATTCGCTTTGCTTCTCTATCTAATCCCGAGAAGGCAGAACAGACGTAGCTCTTGTTTTGACCGATAATGTC
>JAPVRG010253877.1:4799-19694 GCA_029783565.1 Rhagoletis cerasi
TAGCCAGCTGCTATTTGTCAATGGCTTGGCCATAGCCATCCAACAGCAACACCAACACTCTCTCCCGTTTGTTCTCTTAAGACCACTTACTGCCGTCCCTAAATTGGCGCGTCAAGCGCATACAATTTGTATGAAGCATCCCACAAAGGCGGGTCACTACAGCCGAGCAAAAGAATTTTTCATTTTTGAAAGGGCGTTACGTGTTGAAGTTGGGCGCGGAAGAAAGAGCACAAAAAGTGAAAGAGGAAACGATAATAAAAACGAGAGGAAATGAGAAAACGTCAAAACTAACGCCTCGTTTATTGGGGTATAGCGCGCGCTGGCACTCGTTGGCGTTGGAAAACGCAACGCTATCGCTCCAATTTAGGTACGGCAGTTAAGCGCGTTTGCTTACCCAGCCCTCCTTACGGCACCTGCTGCTGCTTTTCACGCCATTACTCCAGTCACGGTGCCACACAAACACAGCCGCCTCGATTGTCAGTGTCATTATCAACGCGCGTTCAACGTGTTGCAAGCACAACGAAGTGCAAATAGAAGAAAAGTTGTGCACAACTAACGAAAGTTGGCTCGTTATGCTGCTAGCTCGTCAGACAATTGTGACTTAATGTTCTGCGCTTTAATCCGCTCACATCAGCGCACCATTGCCACGTTTATTCACTGGCTGTCGACTGCTGTATCATCGCCGGCGGTATGTCGGCCAACAACAAGCGCACTCATTATTTACATAAATAATGTCGTGTTCATAAATACGTTGAAATGTCGTCGAGAATGGAGGACGCAAAGGCAGGCGTTGCTTGAAAGGCTGTGCGTTTAAGTGCCGAGAAGTGTGTGTCGTACACACGCACACTTACGTAGGCTCAAAAGCGCACGTCAGCGGACAGGAGGTGGTCGCAAGTATGCGAGTAAGCGGTTTAAAAGATATTCTTTAAAAATACTCGTATTTTTTATACATTGCGGAATATCATTTTTACATAATGGTGAGGCGAATGTGCGGGGTGCTATGTATTTGTGAATGGATGCATATGATGATATAAAAAATAGTCATTGAGCAGACAGATCTTTTATTTTTTTATTTTACATATGTATGTATGTATATGCCATCGAAAATTTTACAAAAATAGAAGCCTTTAAGCCGGAATTTGGTGAATTTCATTTAAAATTTGATTATTTGTAGATCCCTTCATGTACATTAGGGTGCCTTACCAAAAAAAGTTGCTGTTTTTTCACCGTAAAAATATATAATTTATTATATTTTAAGACTTCCGCCAAACTATTTCGGAAAAATATTCAGATTTATGTGAGCTATACCGATTTGAAAATATTTACGAAAATCTTATCATTTTGATTCCGTTGCTAAAATTCTTAAACATTTTTATGCGGACCTTTAAAGTTTAAGCTCTTCTATAATTTGAGGTGATTTATTAGAAAAAGTATTTTTGAAAACTAATTTTGTTTATACAAAAAACTCAATTTTTGGAGGTATTTTTAAATGGTCCAGCTCACGCAAATCTTATATTTTTCTGAAATATTTTGGCAGAGGTCTTAAAATATAACTAACTTTATAATCCCGATGAATAAACAGCACCCCATTTTTTGTATGCACCCTAATGTACATGTGCAAAATCACTAAGAAATCGAATTTGAAAGATGCTATGCAATCGCTTAATAAACGGAAAGTAACATACTTTTTGAAATGCTCGTCAAAACATCAAAATTTTGTTTTTCAGAAATTGTTTCTATAAATTACTTCAATAAATTATTTTATAGGGCAGATGAGAAGTGTAAGTGTGCATCCAACATGAGCTAAAGGGAAAAATAGTATACAAATTGTGTTTGCTTAAGCATTAACTTTTGCATACTTTTAGGCTAAAGTTCCTAAATTAACTCTGCTTTTATGCGATCTTATGGTCGACATTTTTTTTTTTTTTTAATTTTAAATTTTTGTTTTAATTTATATGCTGTAAAAATACATGAAAAGGTGCGATTTTTTGAAATTAAAAAAAAAACTTAAAAATTTCAAAAACGGTGGCACTTTTACCTGAAAATGTTTTCCTTATCAGGAGCTCACCCCACCCACCTACCTTCTCAAGTTTGGCAGGTTACTTCTGGGACACCCTGTATATATCGATTAAGAACTTCAAAGCCTGAAGTCAATGATCTGAATGAATAAAAAATTAATACTTTTAAAAGTGCCACAACGAATCAGTTGAAACGCAATTAACTTCTTGTCAGGCAAAGCAAAAATCACCAAGCAAATATGACAACGCTGCGCTCTCGTATTTATAGAAGTCAATCACAAAACAAACGGGGTCAACAATCTAACTGTCAATGCATGCATGTGCAGGGCAAACTATCGCAATACAATTCAATAATACTAAATACATATATTTCTAAGCGCTTAAGTTGAATGTACTTTGCTGCGTATTGATGAAGGATAGAAAAGGTTAGAAAATAGAAGGCCAAAACTGCGGAAAAACATGAAACTCGCACCCACACCGTTTGCTTCTAGAAGGAGAAAGGTGTGACCAGCAAATAGTACCAAGCATTGGCTCGCGGAATCGTTGGCTTGCAGCTAGAAGCCGCAGAAATAAATTGCAAATGGTAAAAGTTAAATGAAGCTTGCAGTTGGGATAAGCGTTCAATAGCATTCCTGCTTCACCACTGCAGGTGGCAAGTGTGCTGGAGTGCTGGACACTGAGGTGGCAAGTGTGCTGGAGTGCAGCGCTGGTGGCTCTTGTCGCGCAGCCACAAAAAATGGAATGTTTTCAGTTTGCATTGCAATCGTTGGCACTGCACTTATTTACTTTACCAGCGTTCAGCGCTCCTCTTCCTCCCTCCTTCCACTGTTTGCTCGTATCCGCTTTTGTAGCGCATGGCAGCGAGCGTTGTTGACAATTCCAATGCAAATTTCAATTAAAGCAGAGTACACAGACTGAGCCAGTATAAAGCGCAGTTAAGCTTTTGCTGACAACTTTTTCTTTGCGTTCGCGTACCTAGGTAAGCAAATAAGTATGAACATACAAATATTTACATTTAGTAAAAATACATATGTGTTTTACTTGTTGGACAAAGAAGCAAAAAAAAAACAATGTGTGATTTTTAAAATTTTACAAATTCATTCATCCGCTCGTTCATTCATCTCGTTTGGCTGCAATGGAAACATAAAAAGCGTGCAATTCACGGAAAAACGTTGCTCAAAAATGTAAATCGCCCGAAAGTATGCTTTAAAAATTAGCATGCGTTTTTAGGCGCTTACGCATGCTTGCATACATTTGTGCGCCACAATTGAAATGTTCGCAATTCACTGCTTACTTAACACTTTCGCATTGTTGTAATTATGCACACATCACCTACACACACACACACACACATTAGGCAACACTTGCATGCCTATAAGCGCACAAAACACGCTCGCAATCGCCTAAATGCTTATCGAGACATTCCTTCCTAAAGCGCTCGCTGCGTTGCGCATTTGCATATTTACGCACGAACCGCCGATCGTTGGCTGTTTGTAGTTTGCTATTTGTTTTGTTTGTTTTTCCGTGTGTGGTGCGGTGGATTTTGATGCTGGCATTTCCGCAAATGAATATGCAACTCGCGGCATTACAACGATAAAACACAACCAGCCAGCCAAGAGCCTAGAGCAACATTTGCAACATTTACCACATTTAACGCATACCAGCGTTTTAGCGCCTAAATGCATGCGAATGCGTTAGAAATGCGCAATGTTTTGCGTTAAATAATTTTTTAATTCATGCAATTCAAGTGCGGGCGCACTCAACTGTAAGTACATTTAAGCTACTGAATAGCGTGCGAAAATTGGGAAATTCCAGCGAGATTTTTATGTCGATTAAGCGACATTCAAATGAGGGTCTTGTATTTACATTTTATAGACGAAGTAAATTACGAGTGTGAGAGAAAAATTTTATAATCTACGTTAGTGTAGAATAGAAAAGCTTTTAGGTTAGGCAGGTTTGTTTTCGACAACACATTGAAAGCTTATAGTGGCATTAGTGGTATTATCTTATTAATAAGAGATTTTTACCAGTCACTGGGCTGGTAAAGCGCATTGCTTAAGCGACTATATTACATACCGCCTGAAAGTGTACCTAACCAGCAGACAGAATTTATTAAAGTACTAAGTTTCAGATACCTCAAATCATACTAAACTTGTTTGACCCATCCTATACTGGCTGCGGAGTATTCTCAAAGGAAAAGGATCACAGTAGCTACAAAAGACATAGGTCCGCCTGCCTCACAACCTTGCAGAGATGGTGAATGATGGTTAACATTAGAATAAATTCGAATTCTAATACTCCAGTCTACTTAAGCTAACCATACAGAAGGAATTTCCCGATAAATTTTGATAGGTTCTATCTTCGAAACCCGCTAACGTTCTAACCTTTGCGCCTCAGACTTTGACGCCGATTATAAACATTGTTTCGTCATTGTTACATACTTAATGGGTCATAGCAATAACAATGACAATGGTCATTATTAGAACGTTTAACCCTAGAAAGACATTCATATTTTTAGTACACTAAAGACGACGACACCCACTTTTAAATTAAACCCAAACTGCACCTAGACCGAGACACAATATTATGAAATCGCCATTTCTTATACGGAATATTTATTTAATAATTTGAATACTTGTTTATTCATTTGAATGTGTTATTAAGCTTAATATTTAAATTATTCACAATAAAGGAACACAATAATTAACTGTATAACGCAATGGAGCGTCGTCGAAACGACGAAGAATGTACGTTCAGAGTTAAAATCAAGTTCTCGCGGCATAGTTTTAGGCGTAGGAGTTTTGTCATTGGCATGGAACCCCTCTCTTTTTATAGGGACAGGACTTTTAGGACTACGATTTGTGGTTATTCATTAAGAATGCCCGAATATATCCTCAGAAGTGCGACAGATGGGCTATGGTAAAAACTTCATCCATAAACGCCGACATTTATTACAGCTGTACTTAGAAAGAGCGCAAATTTGGAATTTAGAATTGTGGTGAAAGAAGGACCTACTCACAAAACACTGTTCCCCACTCCAACTGATTAACATCCCTCCTCTGTTCGCAATTAGATGAAATTTGTTTGAATAAAGGGAATGCTAGTCGTTTTTATGAACGCTTTGAACGTATTTGCGGCCGCTGTCGTCGGCAAGATGGCTTGGCGACTTTGATATTGGGATAGGCAAGTTGAGAACCTATAGATAAGCTCCTACGTAACCTCCGCTAACCACCTGAGGCTAATTGGCTTTGTTTTAAAAGAACGTCACTAAATCGCCTCTTCATTTTCACGCCTGTTTACAAATAGAATTTATCAACAAACATAGACACGCGAGCGTCAGATAACTAGCTTCTTTTCCTGACTTTCCGTCAGGGAAGTCACTAATTTCGAAAAGTCCTAACCAGCAATCGTTGCGGCAAGGAATGGTTCGCTTCAGCGATAAATGTCTTTCTGAGCTGTTGTTAGAAATGAAATTTTCAGCTGCAGAATTGAATCGTTTAGGCGCCATTTTTGTGTGCGGCTTTCTTCTAAAACCGCTCGAATTTGGAAGAGAGGTTTTTTTTCTGTGTAACAGTATTAAGTTCATTTTGGAAAAAATTTTTTATTTCGTAAATACTATCAGTTATTGGCAAGTAACTATACTGCGCCAATCGCTACTTCCCACACAATCTCCATCAACACAACACAACCCCGGCGCACAGTGGTTAATAAATGGAATTTAATATTCATATTTCACCATTTTGATAAATTTTTTTTAAATGAAAGCCAATAAAATTTGCAAGAGACTAGTTGAGCCCGATTTTTGATTTTTTATTTGCTTATATTAAATTTTTTAGTGCAAATTGCAGAAAAAGTTTACACCAAAATAAAAAAATACAAATTTTGAGTTTTTAGTTAAAAAAAAACTCAGAATTAATAGTAATATGAATTAATAATCATCATATTATTAAACGTGCGATATGTACATATACATATATATATGTGTACATATCGAGCCCTAATTGCCAAAATAACGTAAGCGACATTTTTTTCAAAATTTTATTTTTGATGCTGAAATATTCCTAGAGCATCTAGATGCATTTCTGCATCAAAAAGAAAATAAAAAAAAAATGTCGCTTACGTTATTTTGGCGGTTATGGCTCGATATCGTATGTACATTTGTACGCAGGGTGTGTTCGAAATGTTAGCGATAAAAATTATTAAAAATCAACGCAAACTCTTAGCCACTTGAAACTTGCATTTGATTGTGGTAAAATTTAATGGTCTATAAAACTGCATATCCAAAATTTTTCTGACAACTAATTTTTTTTATTTTGGCGAAAATTTTTTTAAAACATTTCAAATTTTTCTGTAAATTTTTTTTTTTTGGGGAACCCTACAATTGTTTTAAACTTGTTTTTATTATGTAAAATTTATTAACTGGAACAGGGGGATCGATCTTCTTCAAAATTGCCACTTTTTCTGCACTTTGCACTAAAAAATTTAATATAAGCAAATAAAAAATCAAAAATCGGGCTCAACTACATAGTCTCTTGAAAATTTTATAAGCTTTCCTTTAAAAAAAAATTAATGAAATTGGTTGAGAAGTGAAGGCTCCAGTGAATTATGAACATTAAATTCCATTTATTAACCAAACCACTGTGCAGCGTCTTAACTTCACCACTCGCGTCATTGTTGTCTGCGTTTGACCACCGACGACATGTGTCAGTTGTCACTTATGCAACTGTCAATGGTTACTTGTGTCCTTGCGCCTGTGTGCGTGTGTGTGTGTGTTTGCGTGCATAGTGTCTTGGGCTCAACCCCTAATCGGCTTCAAGGATTACTTTCACCGCCGCGCCAAAGCCTTGTGGCGCCTAACATCGCCAATTCAATTGAACACAATTGCAACAACAACAAGTGAAGTTGAGCATTACATGAAGCATTGGCATTTGTAGACACTTCAGTGCATTCTAAAGTAAACATACACACACACACGCATATTCAGATATTGCTGACGCTCATTAGTACACGCGATTAACGCTGTTGCTGTTAAAGGTCTGTTAATTAACTGCTGGCTGACACACAAATTGGTATAAATGACAAATAAATGCATAAATTAGAAGCACACACTCACTGCGACTTCGATCAGCGGTAAGCGTCCTTTATGTGATTAATACATGCCAATTGAGCATTTGTTGTTGTTGGTGTTGTGTAACATGTTGCATGCGAACGTTGCATCAGCAGCTAATCAGCTCTATTGTTGTTTGTGTTGTTGCTATTGCTTGTCGTTATGCCTGTTCACATGCGTTGCTAATTAACTGTATGGACACGCGTGAGAGATTAGCAGCTGACGACCAATGACAGTCAAAATGCATGCATTTGTTTGTGTGTGTAAATATTTATTTCAGGCACCGAAAATAACAGCTATTTTTTTCAAGAGTTAAACTTTGCCAAATATTTTTTAAGTCCGAAATAAAAGTCCTTTCCGGATAATAAACAAACTGCTTATACAAATAAAAAAAATTTAATACCAAATGAAAAACGACGAAAATGGCTTTAAAACTGAAACCGGTAACATATTTCAACAAAAAATGTTATTTAATTACCATAGAACCTTGGGGCAGGTATATAAAATTATTTTGTACTAAATTATAAAAAAAATATAAATGGAGGTGGTAACCTTCATTCGTTATTTCTGTTTAAAAGCTATTTCATCCTCTTTCATTTGATATGAAATTTGTTTAATTTAGATAAGCGGTTTGTTTATTCTCCGGAAAGGACTTTTATTTCGGACTTGAAAAATATTTGGCCAAGTTAGACTTTTGGAAGGAATAACTGTTATTTTCGGTCCTTGATTTATTTGTACTGGATATGCACATTAGGGTGGTCCAAAAAAAAGTTTAAAATGTTAAGCTTTCACCCCCTAGGACTTTTCTAAATGGAATAAAAAAATACCCGTAATTTTTGTTATAAAAAAAATGTTTAGAACTGCCGCAAAGGCCAGGAAGTTTTCCCTAGATTTTATATGGGGAAAAACACTATTTCCTAGAAATCGTATAGAATCCTTGAAAATCAATCATTTGCAGTCGGCAAACTCTTTTTATCTTCAGAAGACTTCAAAGAATAGTAACCAATGTTGTGTTTAAACATTTTTTATTATTAGCTATTTTTTATGGTTCCCCCAAAAGCCCCCAAAAACGCAATGGGGGACCTATAAAAAATACTCATATAAAATGGTTAAATAAAACATCGGGCATTATTCTTTGAAGTCTCCTGAAGACAAACAAAATTAAATATTTATTTTCAAGGATTCTATACTATTTCTACGAAAAAATGTTTTTTTTCATACAAAATACATGGGAAACTTCATTTACACACAAGTATTTTTGGACTACCCTAATGTATATACATATGTGTCATATGCAGGTTAATATTAGCTATTTGTTTATTGAGTTAATCACCTAAAGTTAGATAATTAAAATTTCTTAGCTGTTCGCTTGTCACTTTAACACATTTTTATCGAAGGACAGCCGATCAGGGACCAATTGCTGAGATATTGCAATGCATGCGAGTGAAAAATTTGTATCGAAAACATTTACATGTAATATCTAGCTCTTCTCCTCAGTTAGATCCATCTCTTTCGAAGACTTTTAAAAATCATCTCGGATTGAGTTCAAAAAACGCGGGTAAAAGTCGTGTTTTGCAATGAAATGTGCGTTAGTTCAAAGTTCTATTTAGTACTCTACAGGCATTTTCGCCAATATATGTAAAGAGAGCATCGAAAAGGGGAACGTATGAGTTCGAAATAAAAGCGCTTACCTCAACCTCCCTAGATGGCATCCCCTTTCACCAAACAGTATAAAAAAAGTATCGCGCAGGTATGTTATAGTTGAACTCAGTTTTCTGCATTGCAAGTTTCAAAAGCTCAAAGGTACTAGATGCCAGTAATCATAGTCTACCTTTGAGATTCCGCTCTCTCTGACTTTTTGGCAGCTGACATTTGAGATTAAGGTGCCAAAAGTTTACGCTAACCCATACTCAGCAGCTTTAATTACTCTATTTACACACTTTAGAATTCAATTTTCCATAAAATCTCTTTTCGCATAAGGTCCAGCATTTTTTTTTTATTCTTGTTCATGCTTTCGTCTCCTTTGACATTGCCTGCTGCTGTTTTTGAACTTGCAAATTGATTAATTGCAGTTAACAAAGTGTCAGTCATTAAACACTTTCTAAATGGATTTTATGCACACTCACCCACACACACACCCCCTCACACCACACACAAACATGCATGCAAAATATTGCCTCTATTGGCCAGCCTTACCAGCTTACTGACAGACTCATATCCTCTTTTGTCAAGGATATAGGATGTGCTTTTCCAGTTAAGCTCAGTCAGAATCTCATGAAAAGTTGCCTGCATATAGCTCGCACAGCTCATATGTGTGTAGTGCAATAATTGTCTGCCCCCTGCGGCCCGCTGTCCGACACAAACTAACAAAATTGAGGGTTATTGGCTGAGAATTTCATTAAATGGCTGTAGTTGGCAGGCAGCATTGATGTCATGACATTGCATATTTAAGAAGCAACAAAGTATGCAATACATGTGTTTGTGTGTGTGTGTCTGTGTGCGCGAATGAAAATAGGCTACGCAGCCTACCAGCAAAGAGCGGAGGTTGCAAGAGGCCGCTTGGACGAGCATGCGAGATAGGAAAGCATGCCAAGAGGCCAAAGTGAGACGCACAGGCAAGCAGACAGGCAGAAACGCATACTTACAAGCGTGCATTCGAATGCATTTTTCGCCAGGCACACAGCCGAGACTTGATAGCGGCCTTACGAATAACGGAAATAAACAAAATACCGACACAAAAATTGCAGACGTAATTGAAATCTCAGCTGGCTTGCTGCACACTAAATATGAGGCGGAGGAGGAGAAGGAAGAAGAATGAATGAATGAATGAAAAAATGTGGCAGTCCACAGGCTATGTGCAGAGCAACGGAAGTGACGGAAGAGAGGCGGTGGAGGGGGGCAAGATGGCAGTATTTGGCAATGCGAGTCAAACATATCATTGCAAGCGAACCAGAAATATGTCTTGGAATCCATACGCTGCGACAGTCTATTTATTACAAAGCTTGTCACAAAGAATTGCTGTTGCTTTTATTGTTGTTCTTGGCAGGCAAGAGTATTGCATTTTTGACTGCAGGATATGAAAGCAAGCCAGCGCTTCAAAAAGGGAATGAGAAATCATGCATGTATGTACTTATGTAGATTAGATAACGAAATTAAATGCCTGTCGAAAGTTAGTATCTTCTGTAGTTTACTGTGATTCTCAAACGGCTTAAAGAATTCGTTAAATGTGAACTTGACCGAGAAAAAGTAGCAGTCACTAGCTTTTGACCCTTTCGGGCAATTCGTAGCTGGTAATAACGGTGTTAAAATAAGATTTGGTCATCTTTGTAAATTTTCGCTTTTTTGAAAATAATCTCTCCCCCAGAAAGTCTCTTCTCTAAAATTTCTTAAATGAAAAGTAAGGGCGCCTTCGATTAAGCTCATAGGAAATTAATTAGCGTTACCTTGTGAGCCGAATTAATTTACAGGAGATCTCCTAGATTTATAAACACCAAATGTTACAATAAAAAAAATTCTCTTTTTACTATAGACTGGTGTCAGCCGAGTAGAGCTTTTACTTTCTGTCAACCATAAAAAAAATTTACGGAAAGCTTCTAAAAACTTAAAACGTGTGCCTAGAAAGTGACCAAGTGTGACAACCCGAGTCTGCAAATTGCACCCAACTAGGCCAGGATAAAAAAGATGGTTAGGGACGCTTTGGAAAAGGCCGGTTCATATCAAAGCGATGAGTGAAAAGTCGTTCAACAGACGTATTCGGTACACAGATGCCGCTTCGATAAGCTATTTTGCAATGAAAAACAGATGGCGCTGCGAACCGGAATGGCTGTTTGGCAGCCTTAGAAGGGAGCTTTCTGTGATTTGTATGCCACAAATTCAAGCTACATACGTCTAAATTAGAAATGCCTTTCGCAAAATATGTGCCTTAAAATATGCAACAGTATGACTGAAGGACAGTTGCCGGCGTGGCATATATGATTTTATTATTCATTTTCCTATTTCGTACAATTTGCACTTAATATTCAAATTATGGATTTTCCGGTCATCATCACTTTATGCTTTCAAATTACACTTTTTGCTACTAAAACTCTTTTCAATAATTCATGTCAACACAGCCATATATACATACGAGTACATGTGAGCTCGTGATCTGTTTGTTTATACACGCACACACACACGTACATGTGGATACCTATGAACTGTTATAGTGTTGCACTTATGACACTTGGCTGTTTGAGCTCCGATGGCCTATGTATCTGAGTACTCTGTCGGCGGTCCGATTTGCCTCATGGCACTTGCTATCTCCGCATTAATCCAGCAACCAGCCAGTCAGCCACCAGTCGCTTTGTGAACCCTCCATTCATTCCATTCAACCGTTCATCATTATGTATGCAAAGTTAAACGCCTAGCCAGCCGTCCGCCACTCTTGGGGCCTTTCTTCTTTTTCTGAAATATACTCGTTGTAACTGTGCCACTGGCTCACCTACTTTTCAGCAGGCCGACTCGTCTGCAATAACAACAAAAGCAATGATCTATTAAGAGTCTGCTGCCTACAATCGAGCGTTGGCCTGCCAGTGAGGGCAGAAATTAATGTAGCCAGGATTTTTGTTTGTTAATTGTGCCGCCTTTACTGTAGGCATTGTAGATTTGTGTGTTTGTATATGCTTTAGCGCAGCCCGGCACCTTGTAAAAAAGGGGTTGCGGGACAATGTGGAACGAAGGAGATTGAATGTGGACAGATAGACTGAACGCGCGACGGACGCTAGAACCATATGTTTTTTTTTTATAAATGCGCTCACATGTGCATTATTTCCCCCTCTCTTAAGTGTAAGCGTGTGTTCGTAAGTGCGATTTCCAACTTGTTCGGTCTGCTTAAGCCGCATAGAGTACTTTCCGCAACGCTCGTTCGCCCTTCGCTCTGCATCGCTCTACGGTGCTCAAGGATAAGTGCGCTTCAAGTGAACTTTTGACATGCTGACAACAACAAAGTGACAAACGGACAATTTTCAGGCAAGACACAAACTTATGTGGAACATATTTCTTTACATTTATTTGCACACCTCGCTGGGTGACAAAGACGCCGCTGACGGAAGTGCGGTAAATCAGCGCGGCGAAGTGGTTGCACGTAAAATTTCAAGCAAAGCACCGAGCCAAAAGCAGACTGGCAGGCAGACAGAGGGAAACTCACACACAAGCCTTTATTAGCATGTGTAAATATAGTTTCTGCTCTGCTTGGCAACTTGACGCAACATTTCCGTCACACATGCGCCACCAGTTGACAGTCAATCAGTTACTCGTTCGCTGTGTCGTTGCGTCGCCGTCACGTTCGCACTTTCATGAGTTGTTTGCATTTTCTTGTATGTAATTTACATCATTTGAGTTATGAACTTTGCAAAAGTTTACCGGTTACTTTCGTTCGCAGTTTCCTGCCTTGGCGCAAACAATTGTAGTTTAACAAGACTGTGCGCCTGAAAGCAGGCAACACTCGTAGTCGTTGTGAAAAGCCGCATAAGGAGCTGATAACAATTCAAGTGTTTGGAATTTTAAATGCGTTGCAGTCAATTTAACAAGAAATAGAAAATACGAAAAATACGAAACAACAAATAGAAAACTTAAGTCAAACTTGAGGAGAAGAAACTTGCATTGCATAAGCGAAAATCGAAAAAAGCGAGAAAAATAATCAGCGAACGCAGCATGCAAATATGTAAAAAGTGAACTGCTTAATAATAAATAAGAATAAGTTAAAAGTGGCATAAGCTAAGTGTATTAAAGCGGAGAAAAGCGGCTCAGCAGGTGAACAGCACGAAAAGTAGCAGCATGAACAATCGGCCCACAGCGAAGCAATGGAAAAGGATTGAAGACAATACTATTTATGTCTAACTGATTGCAAAAAGGTGAGCTCGAAAAGGTTAGAGTAGCAGTGAGGCCAACTATCGTCAGACGCTTGACGAGTATTTTTGAAGAAAAAAAAAATCGCTCAAGGCAGTCACGCTTATCGCCAAGTATCGAGCGATTGATTTCCGTTGGCTGTAAAATAAATTTGATTAGAGCTTAAGATAATAAACCAGCTATGTCCTAAGGCGCTACTATAGATAGGTGTGCCTAAAAATATACAACGTATCCTGAGATCGTATACCCGATCTTATATTTCTCTTCATACTCATATTATATTCGTTTAACCTTTTTATAAAGGGCAGAAAATTCTACAGTTGCCATACAATATTGCTCTGCTAGTGGTGGATAAACTCTGAGAAAGCTATTAAAAAGAAGGCAAATAGAGCAATAGCGTTGCTAACGGTATAGTCGCTTAACGTCAGTTGATCTATCGCTGATAAAGAAATAGAGGCGGTACTCGGAAAAAAACTACCACAGAAGTCGAGAAAGACAGATCAACTAATAAAAGAAACAAATTGTTGGATGGTGAGAAAGGGCCCAGCCGCAGACAATAATAAACCTAAAAAAAGCTTATCGAATGACATCACAATGCACAAATCAGGTACTTCGATGAGACCAATTGTCAACCACAAATCTGCATCAGGTTATAAAGAATCGATATATCTAAAAGCTGCACTGAAGGATGAACTGGAACTGCCCAATAAATACATAGTTACGAACACAACAGAGTTCCCAAAGATGGGAAATTCATATCGTTTGATGTCAAGTATCTCTACCCATCAATACAAACAGTAGAAACAATAACGGTATTAACTAAAACATTGCAAGAACGTAGCAACGGAAATCGTTAACATCGTTAACACTTTGAAGGCAAAATAAGACCGAAACTACTTCAAGTTTAATAATAAAATATTTAGGCAAACTAACGGGCTAGGAATGGGTAATCCCACGGCTGCAATTGCAATGGAGGCAATAATGGCAATATTTGGAAGTAGTATACAATACAGAGCTAAAAACCAACCTAGGAATAAGATTCTACGCGAGATAGGTTGGCGGCATCATATGTCTTATAAAGGGAGACAAGGAAGCACAAATTCTAGACGATCTCAACGAACAAAACACAAATATAAAATTAACGATGGATGCGGAAAACGCAGGGAAAATAAACTACATATGTATTTGGATATAACAATTAAAATAAATAAGGATATCAACAAATTTTAATTCGAGATACTATATAGGAAGCCCACAGCCAAAAACACGAGAATGCATATTTCTGCGCGTCACCGTTAACAGCACAAAAATGCCGCATTAAGAGATCTAGTAACAAGGCTTGAACGAACTCCATTGTAAAAATAAGCTTACAACAAAGAACTTAATAAAATATATGCTTTCGTGGGATACAAGATTATAGGAGACGCAAAACCAAAGAAATCGAATAAAAAGGAAAATAATGAAAAGACTTTGACAGGCTTAACCTATACGGGGAAACATCATACAAATTGGCCACAGTATTCCAAAAATAGAACATTAATATAGCATTTAAAACGAGGAACAACGTAGGAAGGATACTACAAAATAGCAAAAACGGATAAGACCCACTAGATAGGCGAGGTGTATACAAGTTGACCTGCGAATGTCAATATGGTTACATGGGACAAACGGGGCGCGAGATAAAAACAAGATATCGTGAACATTTAACGAAAAATGTTGAAACCCTCTACTACACGGGAATCGAACAACGCAAACTATTTGACAGAAAACAAAAAATACCAATGACAATTGAAAAGACAGCCAAAATTCTCTATGCACAGCACAGAGCACAACAACTTAACATATTGGAGAATATGGAGATATAAAAACAAACAAACAACTTTC
>JAPVRG010253880.1:1723-18223 GCA_029783565.1 Rhagoletis cerasi
GTTAATTTCCACATAAACGCATTATAGAATTCATTAGAATTGAAAAATAACACTTGCTATTGAACTGTTCTCAGCCAGACGCAGGTAAGCTGAATAGTCGAAATCGCGCCGATTCTATTGTTATTTTGGAAATAAACCGTTCGTTGAGAGGAGGGGAGAATAAATTATGTGACATTTTATATTTACGACTTTTACTTTTTCCTCTATAAGGTACGTATGTTTTTTTCTATCAACTGTCACCATGACTTTTTTCCACCCACCTCCTGATAGTCGAACGAGTTCACACATTTGCAATTTCGAACACAACCATCTCAAGTTGTACCAACGGCCTCAACTGTACGGCTTGCTTTAGATGATCTTCCAAAGCGTTTGGAAAGTTACCAAATGAAATTAAGAGTTACCAAGTTACAAAAGAAAAAAAGTTAAAATTTTTGGTAATAAATTACCAAAGTGGCAACCGTGGACCGAACCGCTGCAGCAAAGAAGCAAGAGCGCGCCGCTCAACAGCAGCAGCAACACAACAGCGTTTCAGCCGCCATGCCATCATCTTCATCGGCAGCAACAGCAGCTACAGCAGCTGCTAATAGTTGTGTTCGATAACAAAATTAGCCATCACCAGCCATCAATCCAAATCAAATCGTAAGCGACAACCTCTCCGGAATGAGAGGAAACCCAAAAAAGGTAACGAACAGAAAATTAGCCATCACTTGCAAAAACAGGAAGAAGGAGACAACCCAGACGACTTTGTTTATGCTTTGTTTGTAAAAGAAAACAGAAACTCATGGTGCCGTCATGGAAGGAAACAATAAAGTGGACGTTCAATGTTCGCCAAGAACATCTCTGGAAGTAAACCTTAGTTCTTCTTCTTCTACTTTATTGGATGTAACCGCCTAAGCGATTTAGGCCGAGTCCAAAACAGCACGCCAGTCATTTCTCTTCTGTGCCAACTGACGCCAATGGGAAATGCCAAGTGAAGCCAAGTCCTTCTCCACCTGGTGTTTCCAACGCAGAGGAGGAGCGTTTCTGTCCATTCGAACGACATGACCTAGCCAGTGGAGCCGCTGTATTTTAATTCGCTGCACTATGTCTATATCATTGTAAAGCTCATACAGCTCATCGTTAAATCGTCTGCGGTACTCGCCATTTCCAAAGCGCAAAGGCCCGTAAATCTTTCGCAGAATCTTTCTCTCGAAAACTCCAAGAGCCGCTTCATCAGATGTTTTCATTGTCCATGCCTCCGCGCCATACACCAGCACAGGCAAGATGAGTGACTTATAGAGTGTGATTTTTGTACGACGAGAGAGGACTTTACTTCTCAATTGCCTACTCAGTCCAAAGTAGCACTTGTTGGCAAGAGTGATACTCCTCGAGGATTTCAAGGCTTACATTATTATTGGTGTTAATGCTGGTTCCCAGATAAACGAAGTTGTCTACTTTTTCAAACTTGTAACTGTCAACAGTGACATGGGCGCCAAGGCGCGTATGCTCTGACTGTTTGTGTGATGACAGGAGATACGTCGTTTTGTCCTCGTTCACCACCAGACCCATTCGCTTTGCTTCTCTATCTAATCCCGAGAAGGCAGAACAGACAGAGCTCTTGTTTTTGCCGATAATGTCGATATCGTCGGCATACGCCAGCAATTGCACGCTGTTGTAAAGTATTGTGCCTGAGCGGTTCAGATATGCAGCTCTTATTATCTTCTCCAGCATCAGATTAAAGAAATCAAACGAAAGGGAGTCATCTTGTCTGAAACCTCTCTTGGTATCAAACGGCTCGGAGACGTCCTACCCAATTCTGACGGAGCTGGTGGTATTGCCCAACGTAATTTTGCACAGCCGTATTAGTTTCGCAGGGATACCAAACTCAGGCATCGCGGCATAAAGACAAATTCTTTTCGTGCTGTCGAAACGGGCTTTGAAATCGACAAATAGGTGGTGTGTGTCGATCCTACCCCCGCGGGTCTTTTCCAAGATATGGCGTATTGAGAATACCTGATATATGGTGGATTTTCCAGGTCTAAAGCCACACTGATAAGGTCCAATCAGCTCGTTGACGGTGGACTTCAGTCTTTCACACAATATACTCGATAAGACCTTGTAACCTATGCTTAGAAGGCTGATCCCGCGGTAGTTGGCGCGTATGGCGGGGTCGCCTTTCTTGTGGATTGGGCAGATCACGCTTAAATTCCAGTCGTCGGGCATGCGTTCATCTGACCATATTCTGCATAAGAGTTGATGCATGCACCTTATCAGCTCTTCGCCGCCGTACTTGAATAGCTCAGCTGGCAGGCCGTCAGTTCCAGCAGCTTTGTTGTTTTTCAGCCGCGTAATCGTTATTAGTACCACGTCATAGTCAGGCGGTGGGATATCGACCCCATCATGATCGATTGGGGGCTCGGGTTATTCTTCATCACTACTTTCAGTGCTGTTGCTATTCAATAGAGTGGAAAAGTGTTCACCCAATAATTTAAGGACGTTCTGGACATCGGTCTCTAGGTCGCCATGGTTGTTCTTACACGAGTTCGCACTGGTCTTGAAACCTTCCGTAAGGCGACTCTCTGATAAAAATTTTCGAGCGATTTTCCTGTCGGCCAGCATTTCAAGCTCTTCGCACTCACGTATTTCGACCTCTCTCTTCTTATTGCGGCAAATACGTCTCGCTTCCTTCTTCAGTCCCCTATAGCGGTCCCACATGGCTCGCGTTGCGCCCGATCGCAGCGTCTCCCTGTAGATGGCATCTTTTTTCTCTGCAGCTTCTTGACATTCCTCATAGTACCAGTTGTTCTTTCGGGCTCGCTGAAATCCGATTACTTCTTCAGCGGCGGAACTTAATGAACGGGAAATGTGATTCCACTGCTCGCGTATGTCGGGTTGTTGCTTAGTTAGCACCGTTATAAAGTCACATAGTAGGCAGTCAAAAAGCCTATTAAATACCAAAATTCAAAAAAACCAATCTTCGTTGTTTACATAACTTGCATTCATTTGCTTTCAGATCATATGTTTTCTTGATGGATAATTTTTGTTGGCTAAAATTTTTCCAGCACAAAATGAACGTTTCTCTTGCACAAAAATGAACGGTTGCTCTCTCAATTTTTGAGTGATGGATAATTTTTTGTAGTTATAGTACGCCAACTTATAAAAATTAGGAAAAACTATTACAAATTTTGTGTTGTCGAACGCAAACTCGGCTTCGTCTGCAGCAAGCGCCGCGGTGACTACCGCCCACAAATTCAGTGCGGCGGCACACGCATCCTCACTATTCCCGCTACCAGCAACGGCGGCAGCTGCAGCCTATTCGTATCAATGGCAATCGCCTGGCACGGTCGTCGCGGCAACTGCTGCAGCAGCAGGAACTTAAAAACAGGGACCGAGAACGCGTTCCCGTTTTGGTTTAGTTCTGCACGAGAACAAAATGTAATGTTAAGAACGTTCGCACAAAAGAACCAAACGGGAACAAAACGTTTGAGAACGTTTTCGTGAAGAACACAAAAGGAAAAAAAATCTTTGGAACGTTCTCAAAAAGAACAAGATGAGAACAAAATGTTCGGGAATGTTTCGGTCAAGAACAAAAATGGAACAAAACTCTCGGGAACGTTCACAAGAAGAAAAAAATGAGAAAAAAACGTTCGGGATTGTTTCGGTGAAGAATAAAAAGGGAACAAAACTCTCTGGAACGTTCTAAAAAGAACAAAATGAGAACAAAGCGTTGGGAACGTTTCCGTGAAGAACAAAAATAGAACAAAACTCTCGGGAACGTTCTCAAAAAGAAAAAAATGAGAACAAAACTCTCAAGAACGTTCTCAAGATGAATATAACAAGAATTATTATTAAAAGAAACTTTAAAATTATTAACATAAACTTCTATAAAACATTTAATATCAATTAAATTAGTTATTTTTGACATTTATTCATTTATCTATATAAAAATACGCCACACTAAAATTTTGAAACCCCTTTTTGAGAGTATCGTTCGCTCGATTTCAATGAACATTCACCGATTTTAAGGAAATCACTTCCTCAGAATAACTTCGTTCTTAGGATAGGTGGCGCAAGGGTCGTTTTTTGTGGTACACTTTTGACCTACTTGATACCCATAGATTTTCATGAGAGATATATCAGATATTTACTACCGGGCCCGGATTTTCTCCAGCCGGCCATGAGTATGGTATATTATGTATTGCGTCCCTAAGCACATTGGCCTCACATGGTTGTAGTGGATTATCAACACATTTTTAAAGTTTGATGCATGTAAAGATTATTGGTGTTAATTCCCAAATAAACGAAGTTGTCTACTTTTTCAAACTTGTAACTGTCAACAGTTACGTGGGTGCCAAGACGCGTATGCTCTAACTGTTTGTGTGATGACAGGAGATACTTCGTTTTGTGCTTGTTCACCACCAGACCCATTCGCTTTGCTTCTCTATCTAATCCCGACAAGGCAGAACAGAAGTAGCCCTTGTTTTTACCGATAATGTCGGTGTCGTCGGCATACGCCAGCAATTGCACGCTCTTGTAAAGTATTGTGCCTGAGCTGTTCAGATCTGCGGCTTATTATCTTCTCCAGTATCAGATTGAAGAAATCACATGAAAAGAAGTCACCTTGTCTGAAACCTCGCTTGGAATTAAACGGCTCGGAGAGGTCCTTCCCAATTCTGACGCAGCTGGTGGTGTTGCTCAACGTCATTTTACATAGCCGTATCAGTTTCGCGGGGATACCAAACTCAGATATCGCGGCATAAATACAACTTATTTTCGTGCTGTCGAAAGCGGCTTTGAAATCGACAAATAGATGGCGTGTGTCGATCCTATTCTCGCGGGTCTTTTCCAAGATTTGGCGTATTGTGAATACCTGATCTATGGTGGAATTGCCTGGTCTAAAGCCACACTGATAGGTCCAATCAGTTCGTTGACGGTGGGCTTCAGTCTTTCACACAATACGCTCGATAGGACCTTATAACCTATGCTAAGAAGACTGGTCCTGCGGTAGTTGGCGCGTATGGCGGGGTCGCCTTTCTTGTGGATTGAGCAGAGCACACTTAAACTCCAGTCGTCGCGCATTCGTTCGTCTAACCATATTCTGTATTAAAGTTGATGTATGCACCTTATCAGCTCCTCGCCACCGCACTTGAATAGCTCAGCTGGCAGGCCGTCAGCTACAGCTGATTTGTTGTTTTTCAGCCGCGTAATCGCTATTCTTACCTCGTTATAGTTTGGCGGTGGGACACCGACTCCATCGTCATCGACTGGGGGCTCGGGTTCGTCTTTTCCACCACTTTCAGTGCTGTTGCCATGGTTGTTCTTAAAGGAGTTCGCACTGGTCTTGAAACCTTCCATAAGACGCTTAACTCTCTGATAAAATTTTCGAGCGTTTTTCCTGTCGGCCAGCATCTCAAGCTATTCGCATTCACGTATTTCAGCCTCTCTCTTCTTCCTGCTTTAAATATACTTTTTAATTTTAAAGTCCAATTATTGTTCATTGCTTTAGATTTACCAATGAAATATCAAAGTAAAAATTTGCTTTTTATTTAAAAAAATTTGATTATCAAATAAAGATACATAAATTTAAATTTAGATATTCTAAAGTAGGTAACTCAGTGACCTCCTTAAATACAGGAACATTGTTACTTTAGTCTGATTTCACTCGTTAGTATTACGAAAGTTTTTATTCATTATGTCGAATATTATTCCACCGGGAACAGTTAGAAGAGAACACCCTCGTATGGATGTCATTCGATTTAGTTGTTGTAAAGTGCATAATTGCAGTGCCAAAAAAAAACTAGGTATGCAGCTTTATATGCCATTAAATTTTAGTAGGATGAAGTGCAAATTTCCAGTGAATACAAAATACCGTTGATTTTTTATAATTTTTTTAGCTAACAAGCTCGAAATTTATTTTATATGCCTAGCAGCATCAGCAAAGAAAATTATTAAAAATCATCGCGCATTCCTAACTACATGAAATTTGCACTCATACTAAAATTTAATGGGCTATAAAGCTGCATACCTAAAATTTTTCTAAAAATTCTTAATAAAAAGTTTGAAACATTGAAGAAAAGTCAATAAGTTCCATATTCGCCATATCCCCATCTTAATTTCATCTTTGTGATAGCGGTATGCATAATTTTCTCTCAGTTCTTTTTTGTTCATTTCAATAAACATTGCAAACTAATACAGCGATTTGTTAAAAATTTTGTTCTCCCTTCCGTTCTTCGCGAATAGTTCGAAGAAGATTTGTTCTCATTTCGTTCTTTATCTGAACGTTCCTGAGACTTTAGTTCCCAAATTGCTCTTCGAGAGAAAGTTCCTGAGACTTTTGTTCCCGTTTTGTTCCTTGCCAGAATGTTCCTGAGACTTTAGTTCCCGAATTGTTCTTCGAGAGAAAGTTCCTAAAATTTCTGTTCCCGTTTTGTTCCTTGCTTTAGTTCACAAAATGTTCTTCGAGAGAAAGTTCCTGATACTTTTTTCCCCGTTTAGTTCTTTGCTAGGCTTTTGTTCCCATTTTTGTTCTCTTAAAAATTTTCCCGAAAGTATTGTTCGCATTTCATTCTCTTTGGAAATGTTCCCCAGGGGTTTGTTCTTATATAATTCCCGTTGAGAACGTTCTCGAAAGTTTTGTTCTCATTTCGGTTTGGGTTTTTAAGCGTTATTGGGAACAAAACTACAAGAACGATGTATAGTTTCGGTCATACCTTTTGTTCTCGGTCCCTGCTTAAAAACTTTACCTTCGCCAGAGGAAAACTGTACTTGTGCAACCACTAAAGGAGCAATTCAATTTTCTTTTTTAAATTTTGTAGTTTTTGCCACTTTTTAATAAATACATATTTCAAATAATAAATTTTCATTTGTTCATTTTGAATTTATTTGACATTTGAATCATTTCGAGAGAGAGTACTCAAAAACCGAGCAAATACATATTTCAAATAATAAATTTTCATTTGTTCATTTTGAATTTATTTGACATTTGAATCATTTCGAGAGAGAGTACTCAAAAACCTAGCAAACGTCAAAAAACCCAATGGCGGACGAATTGAGCGATTGTACCATATAAATATTTTTATCATGGTTGGTAGTAAGGCATTATTGGCGTGATCATAATTCCCACTGGGCAAACTTACATACATACATACATATGTACGCATGTACTCATAATGCCACAATTTGCCACATGCTAAAGAGTGCTAAGGAATGGACATCAAGCAGCGATGTCATTTCCTCAATCTTAAAGAGGCTGAGAGATGTAATGGCGTAGGAGTGGCGATTAACCGCCTCTACAAAGCGCAGGCGCGGACTGGAACCTAGGTCGTTCCAACCGCCAAGTCAGTGTAAGACCAGCGACAAAATGCAGCTAGAAGGCATGCCAAATTTTTCAGTTATTTTGTTCTACCTATTCATAGGAGCTTAATTGTAAGTCGTTTCTGTATATAAGATATAAATAAATAACGTCAAAAAAAGGACTTTCATTTTAAAGAGGACTTGGCAAACCTAACAGGCGTAGCCCAGGACTGAGTACAACCGACTGGAACGAACGTGCGAGCCTCGTGCTCAAACCCTCTCCCGATGAAATAATTGACGGTGGTACCGGGAGGATCGGTACTTGGACCGTAGGAGGTTTAGTTCGGGTTAAAGTCCCACACTGACGGGTGTAGGCTTTCGATGCTTTCCAGCAAAAACTTTTTCTTTTTAGGTAAGCGCTTATTTCTTGTATCAATGAAGTAGGGCATTACAAGGTAATAAAAGACGGCTTACCCATTGCATTATATGTTCTTATATGTAATGTGGTGTGTAAGAAGTTGTACATTTATTAGATTACCTCCAATAACATCTCAACGTTAAGATAATGCATTCTGTAATCTAGAAGGTAAGAGGTGAATCTCGAAAAATGATTACCCATCGAGGGTCACCGATTACCTTCTAGATTACAGAATACATTACTATAACATGGTCATGTCATTGGAGGTAATCTAATAAATGTACAACTTCTTACACATCACATTACATATAAGAACATGTAATGCAATGGGTGAGCGAACAACCGTCTGTTTTTACCTACTTCATTGATACAAAAAGAAAATCGCTTACCAATGAATCAAAGTTTTTGCTGGGTTCCCCCTCGATAAAAAAAAAAATCATAATGGAGCGGCCGGCTTAGCGACGAGAACAGCAAAGAAAACAAAAACAAAATCACTTTAATTTCGACATTTCGCTTGAATTCTATGTGCTGACATAGGCTGACTTCCAAAACGTCAATTGCTTTGCATACGTACAAAGTATAATGTTCCATAACGCCGCACAACACAATGTTGACAATGTATACTTTTCCAAAACGTATCCGACACGTTATCGAAACGCATCGCTCGAGTAATCAGCGCATCACTAACAAAGTTGATGCTTCGCTTGTTTTTGGTTGTGATTGGTGTGGTAAAAATGGAAAATTGCGAGAAGTAGGTGCTTCTGTTCATTGTTATATCGAATTTTCACATAAATATGCTTCATGGGTTTAGGACCAGTTGGTAACTAGTCTTTGGGACCCAGTTGGTAATCAGTCTGGGACCAGTCTTGGGCCAGTTGGGAATCAGTTTGGGACTAGCCGAAACTAGTTACCTTTGGACCAGTTGGGGACCAAATGGTGTCCAGTCTGGGACCAGTCTGGGACCAAGTGGGAATCAGTTTGGGTCTAGTCCGAAACTAGTTACCTTCGGACCAGTTGGGGACTAGTTGGTCGATTTGTACTCCGGTGGCCGTGTAGTAGTTATCGATACTTTTATGGTATCGTAACGTCGCTAGTTGGCAATAGAAAAGAAACAATGGGCGCGTTCATAAGTCGTAACTGTTGGGTAACCGTTGGCTGTTAGTCTTAGAAACGCACAGTTGAGTAGTCCCGCTCAGCTCAACAGTTGGCAACTATCCTCCATTTTTTCCAGCGCAAAATTTTTACGCTACCTGAACTCAACTTGTTGGCTCAACCAAAACAGCTGATCGAAAAGACTAACGCCGCTTACATTAAATGCAACGCCGCTTTGTTAGGTGGCAGCTGCAAATTAGTTTTTTTAATTTTATATTATTGAGGTGATAAAGTAACTAAAATATTTTATAATAATACTACGCTGACTAGATACTTGTTTATTATGATTTTTACTTAATAATTATAAACTATTTAATTCTTTATAACTTTAAACGATTTTTCAAAAGGCTGGCAGCTCAGCGTTGAATTGGAAATATAATCGGCGCAACTATTTCATTTTGTTTGTTTATATTTATCAGCTGTTCATTTGGCAACATATTCATCAAACCGTTTCTAAGACGTAATTGTTGAGTTCAACAGTTGCCAACAGTTTCGTAGCGCGCCCAATGTATCAGCACTGTTCCTTAACGTCAAACGTCAAAGTATGCAATGTATAAGGTTGCAATGTTTCGCAACTCTGCATACACAATCGGTTTAAATACCGCAGTAAAACAGTATCCAAACATTGTATTGGTACGTTTTGGAAGTCAGCCATATCTACACACTTTGTATCTTTGTGTATACGTCGCTTTCTTTTTCATTTTCCCTTTTTCTATGTCATGTCTTTCTTCTTACTCATGTAACGAAATCAGTTTTAAAAATTTCACACTCCATTTGTGACATCTCCACCTAAGAACCTCCATTTCAAAAATTCAGAGTAACATAATTCTCGTGATAGTTTTATTTTAATTGTGGGACCTAGCCCAGATTTCATAACGCTAAATAGCACATAAATTGCATAATTCGCGTATATTTCTTAATTTTTTATTTAATATTTCGTTTAAAGTGCCCAATTTATGGCAAATACATTAGAATTTACAAAAGGAATTTCTCTACTAATTGCGTACTTTTCTACTACCATTTTCGCACAAAGGAATTTCATTCTATCCCCTTTCTCCAATGCAAACTTTTGTAAGGTAGTGTGAAAACGCAACTGTCAATAAGTATCCAACCTTTTATTATTCATCCCAATTCTAAATATACCCAGGGAGAAGCAATTTTGGGAGATACGTTTTTCCCAGGAGTAAACCCACAAATTACAATTCCCTGGGAGATTGAGTTTTTTGGGAGTGGGAGTTCGAACTTTTGTATTGCGAGTTATTTGCTTTGTAAGAATTTCATAAAGGACGTGAAGAATTTTTAAATTTTAATGCACAAAATGTTAAATATTGCTTTAAGGAGATTTGTGGTGCAAGAATGCGAGGAGCAAGAAGTTATGGGTCGATTACGAATGGCAACCGAACTTCAGTTGGGTTGCCGATGGGCAACGCCACTGAAATTAAAATGTATATTATGAATAGCAACTATAATTGAGTGCAATAAAATTGAAGATAATAGAATTTTGATGTAAATAAGCTGCAGAAACAGTTTAAAAAAGAAATAAGTTTTCTCAATCAAAATTACCAAGGCATACACAAAAATGCAGTTGCTAAAATAGCAACTCAGTTGCCAGCTTTCACTTGCTAGTTGTCGTCTGTAATGACATTTCAGCCACTGACAACCTAACTGAAGTTCGGTTGCCATTCGTAATCGACCCATAAAATTTCAAAGAATGTGCCGTCGGAATGTGCATGATGCCACTAATCCCTTGGAGCTGCCTCAAACATTGTAAGCTTATAGATGTATGTATGTATACATGTCCAACGGAAAAATTAAAAACATAATCCTAAAGGTTTATGAAGTACTTCCGGATGAATAAACATGTATTTAAATACCTGCTGGAAACGTGTGGATCCTCTATTCAGCCTGGCAAAAACAGTTTGCTGTACCAATATAACACTGGTGTATAACAAAAATGCACACTGGATGCCACTATCCAATTCCTATGTAGAATTGCTCACTGATCAGTGTTGCCACACATGGGCTTTTCCTACCAAAACTGGTAGGTTTTTTTCCATTTGGTCGGTTGGTAGGCTAGACGGGATTTTGGTAGGTTCCGCGGCAATAATAGTTATTTGCGAAAAATAGAAAATATATATCTCCAAACATTTTAGCAACCTTTTAATTCAAAGCAACTGTATTAAACAAGAATTGTATAGGAATGATGTCGGCTAATTTCAAAGACAAATACAATCACAAATCAGTTTCTAAAATTTTCATTGAAACCAAGGCAGAGTCATTCACGAAAGGTAATTTGTGTTCTGAGAAGATAATTGAGGTGAAAATGAAGGTGCTTTTGTTCTATATTGAATTTTTAGAGCAGCTTAAAACTAGATTTGATTTTAACCGCGCGAACATAAGATGCTGCATATTATTACACCGTCAAAGGTTCTATCAACAGAAGATTTACAGATCCTTCCTCTCGTTCTTCAAGTCGCACACCAGTCATATTACAACACAATGGAACTTGTTGAGGCTTAGTGATTTAAATATATCTGTTGATATGGACCTGGAAACATTTTGGTCAAAGGTAAATTTAATTAAAAATGGTCTTAATCTAAATAGTTGTGTTGATAACAATAATAATATAATATTGTGTAAAGAGCCACATTACATTTGGTCAGCAAAAAAGATTTTAAAGGAAAGTTATTTAACGGGATTGCGTTTGCTTGTTTTAACCAGTCACATAAATATTGACCTCTGAATTTTTTTTATTTTTATAAAGACTGCGCGAATAATAATGTACAAACCTATAGATAAGAAGATATAAATATGTACAAAATCATGGGAATAATGTTCATATAAAATATCCATATATACTATATCGTCGCTCGAATAAAGAAACAGTGTAAACGCCACATACACTATTATTCGATAATTGCACCATTGGATAGACAATCCTTTAATCTATTAGAAAAATCTTTAGTTTTCTTAGATATCTTTTTGGCTCACGAATTTATTCGCGAAAAACTAAATTGTATAATAATAGTGTAAGTGCTACAATTGTTTACAAATAGTGTATGGTGCACTTGCAGTATTATTAAGCAAATTCCAAAGAAATTTGTAATATTAAAATAACGAAAAGTATTTTACTTCATTATATTGCTGATAACTTTCATAGGTTGCTTCAAAATATGAATAATACAGTGTAAATATCGACATACACCAATTAATTTTTCTGAAAATACAAACAAAATTTGAAATGACCGTATCGAAAAAAAAGTTCGCCGTACACCCCCTCATATGAAGTATTTTTAAAAAGCATTTGGATAAAAAATAAAAAAAATTTTTTTTGGACAACCCTAGTAGTCGCCCAGTTTAATTTTTCTTCGTATCTTCGGCATTTATAGCACCTGAGGTCAATGAACTTCCATATGAAACCCCCCTCATCGAGAGAAAAACATTGGTGTATCACACTTTAAAATCCGACTATAAATGTCAAAGATGTGACACTTCCTGCGGAGTGGAAGCGCGCACTGCTTACCAAAACAGTGTATAATAAGCAATAAAATGGTGTATACCATAAAAATAAAATAGTGTATAATGATTTTATATAAAAATTTTCAAAGATAAAATAGTGTGTAAGCAGATGCTTTCAGAAAAATGGGTTCAAATGGTATTTCTAAATAAATATGATACATAATTTTTTGTGGATTAACAGCTAAGGAATCGATAAAAAGTGTGGTGTACTTAAGATGTGAATATTTTGTATAAAAACCGCGCAATTAAAGTTTAAAGTTGATTGATTGGTTTATAAAAACTTCCAAGTCGTTTTTCTCAAAACTATACTTTTCATGTTACACTATTTCATTATTCCAGCGACGATATGTGCCTACAAGTCAATTTAAATTGAACTGAACTACAAAGTGTAAAGACACATACATTTGTATAAGTATGTACCGAAAACTAGATAGTTATACAGAGTTAATGTATTTTTATCGTACTAGCTGTGTTTTAATTTAACTAAATATTGTGTATCTACATTTTTAATTAACTTGACATTGAAAAAAAGATTAAAAATTAAAAAAAAAATTGGTAGGTTTTGGTTGGTTTGGTAGGAAAAAAAATTGTCCGTGGCAACACTGTCACTGACTCCGAAAGTCGGATTATTTTTTATTCTATGGATAAGTTTTCGAGATATTTGCAATTTACCTTTATTCAGCTAAAGAGAAGAAGTGGTTCTACTTAATTACGTATAACTTAGGAAATAATTTAACAATCTTAATATGAAATATAGATAATTAAAGCTAACGAGATTCCCCATAAACGGAACGTATATCACTATTCCATAGGCCTAGTAGTTTCTGAGAAATTAATTAATCATTCCAGATATTTAGTTTTTTTATGAAAAAATAAAAAAAAATCAAATTTTAACACGAGAAAAATAAAAGGTAAATCAATTTTTTTGTAAATTTTTGTCTTGTATATTGAAGCTTGTTCTTTTGCGAAAAATCGAGCTGCCAGCGAAGAAAAGCGAAGGATAGAGAAATGAAAATGTGCAATGATATTTTTGTATGAAATATGTACAGAAATGAAGGTTACTCATACGCAATGTAGCGTACGTTGCGTATGAACAACCTTTTTTCTGCTCATATCGTTGCGCATTTTCATTTACCCATCCACTACTTTTTGATTTATCCATCGTTTTTCTTCGTTATAAGCCCGACCTTTTCGCAAAAGAACAAACTTTAATACACAACACAAAAATTTAAAAAAAAATTGTTTTCTCTTTTATTTTTCTCGTGTTAAAGTTTGAATTTTTTTCATTTTTTTCATAAAAAACTAAATATCTGGAATATTTGATTAATTTCTCAGAAACTATGGAATAGTGATATACGCCCCTTTATGGGGAATCTCGTTAGCTTTAATTATCTACATTTCATATTAAGATTGTTAAATTAGTTCCTAAGTTATACGTGATTAAGTGGAACCACTTCTTTTTAGCTGAATAACGGCAAATTGAAAATATCTCGAAAATGTATTCATAGAAAAAGAAATGAACTAAATTTTCGGAATCAGCGAGCGATTCTACATAGCAATTAGTATATTAAGCAGAATCATGGACAAGGAAAACATCCAATGAGGTGGCTCTTGGAGTATACAATAGAAAGATTCTGCGGAAAATTAACGGGCCTTTGTGCGTTGGCGATGGCGAATACCGCAGACGATGGAATGATTAGTTTTTTGAGCTTTACAATGATATTTACATAGTGCGGCGAATTAAAATACAGCTGCTCCGCTGGGTTGGTCATGTCGTTCGAATGAACACAGACGCTCCAGCCCTGAAAGTATTCGACTCGAAAGCCACTGGTGGTGGCAGGGAAAGCACCCGGTGGAGAAGGACTTGGCTTCACTTGGCATTTCCGATTGGCGTCAGTTGGCACAGAAGAGAACTCGGCCAAAATCGCTTAGGCGGTTACAGCGCCAAAAAAGAAGGGAAAGACTTGTATTGAGCATAAAAATGTCCATCTATTAAGAAGCAAGGTTTTACGAGTTAATAATTTTAGAGCAATTGAAAAAATAGGTACAGTGAGTCGCACTCAAAATCATTCAGTGATCTTTTTACAATATTCGTAACATTTTTTCATTCTGAAATTTTTTTCCTTATTTTTTTATAAAAGTATAGATCAATACCTAACAAAACCATATAAATCTAAATTGCAAACTTTGTGCAGAAATAAAAAATAAATAACAATTTGCAAACTTTTTAATCAGAATTTCTAGAAAAAAATGTTGTATGTAGATTTGTAGCCTATTAAATTCTAATATAATATAATAATTTTTTGTTTGCTGACGGTGTTGTTCATTTTCTTCTATAGAAATTTAGAATCAAAGGGGGTTTTAGCGGCTTCGAATTTGCACTTTATTGTATTAAAATTTAATAGGCTACAAAAGTATTGATGCTAATTTAAAGATAATTGAAATATATTTTACGCGACATAAATAATATAACCCTTTTTAAAACAAATTTTAAATAAACGCCATTCAAAAAATGTATTTATATATTTTTTGGTTATTAGGTATTTCTGGCTTAAAAATATAAAAAAAAAGGAAAAAATTATGTACACCAAGTGAAAGACCCCCTAATTACCTTTATTTTGACGTCATTACCTTTTCAAGGGGTTATGTTGTTCAGAAAATATTAATATTTAAAAAAATCAAAAAATTTAACTTTATCCATTGATATCTTCTTTACTTTTCATTTCCGCTAGATAATTTGGTAGGATTGAAATCAGCACAAAAAGTTCTATCGAGCCACATTTTTGGTTGTTGCATAGCTAGATTGTTGATATTTTAGACCTATGTGCACGGAACGACCTCGCACTATTTCTAATTAAATCCTGCAGCACGGGAACAGGCTAACTGTCGGCAAGTTAGTTGTAGGTTTGGATTATAAAAGACACAACCCAAATTCGGTAAAAAAATAGAGTTGCATTCCCATAACTTCAAATATAAGTGGTGTTAGGAGAGTTTAACGAAAATTATTTGTATGGTAAACTCTGAGTTTATGAGTAGTGTTTAACGTTTAACTCCAAAATGTCCCGTAAACTCGAGTTAATGGCTCAACGTGAACATAGTATACGTCATCAATATTTTGATCAATTTTGGCTATTTTTCTTTTGTTTATTTAATGCTTATTACTTTTCCATAAAATTCTAGCTCATTGTAAAATAAACGCCGTATAAACCCACATTTCAAACTTTGTGCAGAAATTTTAAAAAATCTGCAAAGTTCCAGCTAAATTTTCCACTTTTTATTCAAATTTTTCGGAATTTTTTTGAGTATGCAGTTTAATAGCCAATTAAATTCTAGGGTTATAATGTGCAAGTTTTAAGTTGCTAAAGAATCGCGTTGATTTTTAATAATTGTTTCTCTGATTTTTTTTAAACTTGCACATTATTCTTCTTCTTCTTTAGTGGCGCTGTAACCGCCTAAGCGATTTTGGTCGAGTCCAAAACAGCACGCCAGTCATTTTTCTTCTGTGCCAACTGACACCAATTGGAAATGCCAAGTGAAGCCAAGTCCTTCTCCACCTGGTCTTTCCAGCGCAGAGGAGGCCTTCCTCTTCCTCTGTTACCAGCATCGCAACCCGCGTTGAATACTATCAGAGCAGGAGTGTTTCTGTCCATTCGAACGACATGACCTAGCCAGCGGCTCCGTTGTAAAGCTCGTACAGCTCATCGTTAAATCATCTGCGGTACTCGCCATCGCCAATGCGCAAAGGCCCGTAAATCTTCCGCAGAATCTTTCTCTCGAAAACTCCAAGAGCGGCTTCATCAGATGTTTTCATTGTCCATGCCTCCGCGCCATACACCATCACAGGCAAGTTGAGTGACTTATAGAGTGTGATTTTTGTATGACGAGACAGAACTTTACTTCTCCATTTCCTACTCAGTCCAAAGGAGCACTTGTTGGCAAGAGTGATTCTCCGTTGGATTTCAAGGCTGACACTTGTATTGGTGCTAATGCTGGTTCCCAGATAAACGAAGATATCTACTTTTTCAAACTAGTAACTGTCAACAGCGTTGGAAAGACCAGGTGGAGAAGGACTTGGCTTCACTTGGCATTTCCAATTGGCGTCAGTTGGCACAGAAGCGAAACAACTGGCGTGCTTTGTT
>JAPVRG010253888.1:8708-21399 GCA_029783565.1 Rhagoletis cerasi
ATCTTTGGATCATGAAGAAATTGCCGCTTTACCTAAATTTGTATATTAGAATTGAAGTTGGTTGGTTTTTTTTGCTACCTAAATCACATTTTCAATGCAAGTCGCATTTTGGTAGGCTGAGGGCGATTTTGGACCAATTTTGGTAGGAAAAAAACTTGCCATGTGGCAACACTGATTGTAATCATTACACACTCATAGAGTGTAATAGGCTTACATTACAGTCGAAGCTTTTAGTGATAATACTTATAATTAAATGTTTACATGCATAAGTATAAAATTGATTCAAACTCCGCATGGCTGTGCTTCTCAAATAATAAGTAAAAAATTTGCCTTCTGGACCAAAAAAATTTAAAAAGTCCGTTATAATAGTAGTTCTCACATTAAAAATCTTCTCACAAAAACCATCTGCCGTTTGGAGGCGGCTTAAAAATACTACATGTAGGTCTCTTCATTTGTATGACAGCACCAGGATGCATACCATAAATCGGATAAAAAACCAGGCCGATCATGTAGAAAAATGTGTTAAAACGATGTAATATTTTTTTACTTTCAGCCACTCAAAGTTACAAGTGGTTTCTGGATTCGATACTAAAATTTCTATTTTAAAAGCAATCGACTTTTTAGAAGCGCCCGGCTTTTAACCACAATGGCAATGCGTTTTATCGAGCCAACCTAAAGCTGTATGCAGATCCCTGTATATGCAAATTGCACACCACACTCCAAGTACACCAGTTTTGCTTACGAAAAAGACGAAATAATAGGATGTTGCGACCACTGAACATAATATGATTTCGTGAAACTATGTGAGGGCACGTACATATGTGAGCTGATGAGGTACATGCACCAACTTCTATTGAAAATGTGGTCAGACAAAATAATTCCTACCGATTGAAAGGATACCCCTCCATATGCCGTAACAAACGCGGGAACAGCCCTCTGATAATGGGCTATGAAATCTTATCCAGTGTATTGTGTGCAAAACTAAAGCCCATCACCAACGAACATAGTGGGCCTTTATTTGTCGATTTCAAAGCTGTTTTGAAAAGCACGAAAAGGAGGTGCCGCGATGTAGAAATTTGATATCCCCGAAAACTAATACAGCTGAGTAATATGATATTGGGCAATACGAGGGAAGAACCTCTAGGAGCCGTTTGACACCAAAAGAGGTTTCAAACACGGCCATATCCTGTCGTGTGACTTCTTTAATCCGATTCTGGAGAAGATAATAAGAGCTACATAATTGAACCGCTTAGAAAAATTTTATTATTATAAAGTATGCCATGTCACTGTTGACAGTTATTGTTTTGAAGTTTTTGTGGACTTCCTATACTTGGGAACAACCATTAACACCACATTCTGATGTATGGCGCAAAAGCATAGACGATAACATCATCTTTTGAGGCGGACCTTGGAGTATTAGAGAGAAAGATTCTACGAAAAATGTATGGCCTTTACTCATTTGTGACGGCGAATATCGCATACGAGTTCAACAACATGCATATGTACATACCCTCTGGCTAGCCATGCCATACGAATAAATGCGAATCATCCAATCTTGAAAGTATTCGATGCGGTACCTTCTAGTGGTGGATCACCACTGGTGATAGAGGAAGGGAGTAAATGAAAGTCAAAATATTTTCTTCGTCAATATGCCAAAATTGTCACAGAAGGAGAGATATAGAGTACATGCTATAGCATAACGATACGCTTCTTAACCCGTCCCGAGGGAAAGAGAGCTGCAAAAATGTCGATGGTACTATCTATAATGTCAATAGTTTTAATATTTATTTACATAGTAAAATCCATTACTAACATTTCTCTTGAATAATCGAAGCGCAGGTAATTTCCCTCCAAAATTATTTTTGTTAAAATAATTACATTTTTATTGAATACAATAAAATTGTTTTAAAATCGTTCAAAACTTATTTTCATAATATACTTTTCATTTAGGTAATTTGTTTTTAACGATGCTATCGCGATAGTATCGATAGAATGAGTCACCTATTATCTGGTTACTAGGCTCAATTTTCTGTGAAAAAGTGGTCAAAGCTTCACTGAAAGTGAATCAAATGGTAATTTTAAAGAAGGTTGTATAGCTTCTCAACAGCCGACCAATCGAATACAAGCAAACAATGTTTCAAAGCGACTCTCCTTCATCTCATAAGGATAATCTAGTCAAACATAGCTATATAAACTTGTTACTGACATGACCCCAATCCATTAGAATAACAGGCCAATTAAGTTATGCATTCCTGTATGTTTTCTATTCAGAGCTTAGTCAGCGTTTTTGATATCGCTTCGGTTAGCACATTATTAAAGATTCTTAAGAAGGCTTCTCTATAACTATAAAAATTGTTAGCAAGGCGGATTCATTTATTTACCCTACAGGTAGGCAGGCTGGGAGTGACTCTAGAATAAAAACAAAATTTACTGATATCTTAGGAAAAAATAGTATAACAATTTTTCACAGTTTATACAGTATCTCTGCTTGCCACAGTATTCCGCAGCGTAAAGCATATATTTTCTCCGACTTTGTAACCCTTTACCAGAGTTGGGGGTAGTGCACTAAATGTTCAGTTTCCACTAATAGTAAGTGATAGTGCAAATTTTTTTATTACTACTATTGGTGTTTAGTGTTGAATTGTAAAATATCAGCCTAACTATACAATAGTGATAGTGAAATAAAAAAAATTTCACTAAAATTAATACTAGAATAGTGAAAAAAAATTTTCTTCAGCCTAGTGCAACATTTTTTTCTTCACTAAAACTTTTAGTGTAAAAAAATCCAACTCTAATTTTTCTCAGTAATTTGAAAAATTAAGCTTTACAGTTTATCGCATATTATTCTATATATAACTAAAAAAATTCTCAAATAACAACGCGAAGTTTTGGACATTTGAAATTTGCAAATTATTATACTAAACTTGATGAAGCTTTGCAGATTTTTTGCTAATTTTCGTAAACAGTTTCATACTTAGATTTAAATGGTGTTTGCATGTAGCACGTAAATCATTGCGAATATTAACAAAAAACCATATACTCAATTTTATGAGTAACAGTATGTAGCTCTCAGATCCCCAAAACTATGAGCATCATTCATGACAACCGATCTTAAATTAAGAAGAAGAAATTTTCCACTATCATTAAGCTGGTGATAAATAGTGAAAAATCTATTTATTCCAATATATTTAGTGCTAGTGCAATGCTTAGTTCACTCAAAATTTAGTGCACTACCCCAATTCTGCCCTTTACCTACAGATTGTTTTGAAGTTGCACAACTTCCATTAGAGCTTTCTTCACTATGAATATCTATTCATAATGCCCAACCTTTGCCCCTTATTTATTTATATCTGTTTTCTATTAATTTGATTTATTAAATTGATTTGAAAAACTTTCCTTTCTACTCAAGTCTTGTTGATAATTTATCCCAAATAGTAATATGTAAAAAATACAATAACAACGAATAATATAAAAATCGTTTTTAACGATTAAAATTGCGTTAAGGCCGTGTCACACGATTGCTGCATTTGTACACATTTGTACATTTAAGCAGCCACAGAGTGGTGTTGTCTAGAAATTTCATGACTTAAGCTCAATAAATAAATTTCCAAGCATCACTATGTAACTGTCGATATATACAAATTTGTACAAATGCACCAATCGTGTGGCTTTGCCTTTAGCAATGTCAATGGCAACTAATCACTGAAAATACTAAAATGCTTTTATCAATAATATTTTATTTTTTGAGTATTGAGTGGTGATTATTGTGGGCTTGATTGTTATCCAGTTAGTATTTGCATAATAAACAAACACTCACTGTTTGCATACCTAGTGTTTTTTCCGCATACAACAATTTTTACGACGAAATTTTTACATTTATTGCTAAATTTTGATTGCAAAAAAACACTACCAACAAAAATATTTGCTGATTTGTGAAACGACTTTCTACAAAGCTTTTAACATGAACGAAATAAAAAAACGCTTTTAAATTGAAGTGTGGCAACGAAAGTGCTGTCAACATAAGTATATATGTACACATGTAGTATGTTTGCAGTAAATAAGTATATGTATATATAACCGCTAAAAAACTCTGCCAAATACTGCACTGCTACACACACGTACTCTGTCAAAAGTGAAAAAAACCATAAATTTGAAAGAGGAAAATTTAAATGAAAAGTTGTCTCAACACCAATAGCAGCGAAGCAAAAATGAAAAAACAATGTACATAACAATAAAATAAATATCATTTATGGGTTGCTGATTTCTTCCGCAACGCGAAATTTGACTTTTTTAAGGTGAAAATACACACATACATATGCATGTATGTAATTATATGTTTAGTTTATTATGCAGTTAAAAGAAAGTCAAGGTTGCTGTTGTTTATGGTGAAATCAAAAGTTGTGCAAAAAGGTAACATAATATGTATAAATCGCATTATACAAAATGGCTTACATTGTATGTAAGTAAAGAGAAAATTCTCAATTGAAAAGAATAGAAATCATAAATTAATGTCGCGCCTGGGGTCAATATCCATAGCTGTAAGCAATTAAGTGATTTATAAAATTTTTTTAGGTAATTAACTGTAAATGACTTTAAAGTAAATCATATGGTTAGTATTGCAGTGAAATGTTTTCAGCCTCTTAATGTTGAGTTGGGGAAGAAATATTTGCGGAATGCCCGAAACCCGTTTTATTTAGCTTTCTTTTAGTTTCCAAAAAGGGAAATTTTACTGTAGGATCATCGGAAATTATAGTTTAAGCATCACGATTAAGCGAACGGCAGTGTCAAGGCGGGGTCACACGATGGGTGCATTTGTAAATATTTGCACATACCCTGTTGGAAGAAAGTTATTTTTTTTTAAATCAACAAATTGAAAAATTACTTTGAAACATATGCTACTTTTTCACCCAATGAACCATCAATTGAGAAAGTAATTGGAAACAAGCTACTTTTGAAGTTCTCTAAACCAAACGCGAAAGTAGTTTAAACCACTTGCAGAGTCGGACTATTGAGTTGCTCATTGTAAATCAAACCGCACATTTGAAAACATATTTACTATAGGTTTGCATAAGTTAACTCATGAATTAACTCGAATCTAGCGACGCTGTAAACTAACATAACAATAACTACAATAAAAAGCTTCAATCTAGGACTTTTTCAATAATATACCATAATATATTGGTAGCTAAAATAGGCATCTAATATTGAGGACAGAGCACGGAAGGCAATAGCTACAATATCGGTGCTAGACTCGAGTTAATTCATGAGTTAATTCATGCAACCCTCTAATATTTACATGTCTGGCTGCGGCTGATTGTGCAGAGCTACTTGCTGTTATTTGTTGTCTTTGAGAAGTTCCAGGTTCGAATGCCGTCAGAGGCATAATGCTAAAATGACAATAAGAATTTCTCTTTTGTGTCTCCGAACTATAAAAAAAGCATCTGTGAAGTGCAGAACGAAGGCGTATTCAAACGAAAAATACTGATTTTGAAGTTCCTTAAACCAAATGCGTTTTAAGGTAGTTGAAATCATATGCAGAGTCGGACAATTGACTTGCTCCTATGACATCGCCATGTGAAAAAAATCAGTTGTTCTAAGAAAAAAGGTGAGAATGCCAACTTGGTGAGGTTAATAAAAAAGTACCTATTAAATTGCTATTAAAGTTAGGGTGCTTTCCAAAACGTCCAAATACAAAGCATCATTCTCTTTTATTTCTAAACCGCAATAGATTGTAATGCCAAATGTGCGCAACCACGGTTAGATGCTACTTTTCAACTACGTTTCCTAAGTTAGACTTATTATTCTAGTGCGGCTAAGAAATAAAAGAGCTTTGTGTTTTGACGTTTGGAATGCAGTCTTACATAGTGGTGCTTGGAAATTTTTTAATTGAGTTGAACTCATGAAATTTCTAGACAACACCACTCAGTGACTACCAAAATGTAAAAATCTTTACAAACGCACTAATCGTGTGACACCGCCTTAAAAATTGGGTATGACGTTGTGGTTTCGGAAACTTCGCTGTTATAGATGAACCTCGCTCTGAGCGGCTGGAATGGAACGGAATTGTGGGTGGCCGGAAACAAATTTTTCCAAGCACTCAGACAGTATTGCCCATTATACTTAATGCCAAGAGACAGGATTTAGAGGAAAGGAATATGTAGGTGGGGGTGGGAGTTCATTGTTCCTCTGCAAACTTACCAGACTCCTTTATGAATTTTAGCAGTTTGTTGAGGGAAAGAGAATGTACGTCATCCATTCCCAGTACATCCGACCCAAAAATGCACCATCTGAGTCTGGCGAAGGCCGGACAGCGGCAGAGAATGTGTTCTGTACTATCCTCGTCCTCCAAACACGATGTACACAATGGATCATCGATATGCCTATGGTGACCGTATGTGGACCCCATGGATTGTGCTCCGTAATCAGTCTTACCAGGGCTCGTAGATCATTCCTTCTTTGCCTGAGAAGACGGCTAATCGATCTAAAGGTTGCTGATATTTTTCAAATATCTAGGTAGATCTGAAAGTTTCACCTCGAGATCTCACCATGGAATTGAACAAAAATTTGTTTCAAACCTTTGAATTGAATTTCTACTTATTCGAAATAAATTAATCAACATCAACAGACAAACTATTTTTGTAACTCGCCAAAAATTTAGAGAGTTTGGTGAAGAAAAATTAGTTGCAATCCCGAACGAGTCCGGACTTACCATTTTTTACCAGAATTTACTGGAAATCGATCCCGTAATCAGTTCTCTGGTAAATGAAAGGACAAATAAGAGAGTAAATAAGGTCCTCTCTTTGTCAGAAGCTACCATTTTTAATGTATCAAACGATCAGCTGTAGTGTGTTTGACAATCAAATTGTAAACAAAAGAAAAGTCCCTTTTTAATGCATGTTGAAAAATATTTATAAGTTATTTGAGTGGATTATAATAAATTTGTAAGTATTTTTGGTTATTTACTTGTGTGAGGTGAGTGTGTTCACATACAAAATAAGCAAATCTTCACAAGCAAACTTTTGAGGTTATGTTGAAGTGGTCAGAAGTTACCATTTTTTACTAGAAAGTGATCCCGTACTTTTAAGTGTTACTCTCTCGCTCTGAGCGAGTTTTTATTTTTTGACAGTTTTACTAGATTTAGTCCGAGGAATACGGGACTGAACCTATTGATGAGATTACCGCCTTGCGCATTATGACTGACATTTGACAGAGGGATAATATCGATAGTTTACAATTACACACCACTATCGATATTTATCTAGAAAGTTTATTTCAAAGAATATGGTGCTGGCATTTGGCTCTTGTGAGAAATATTAAAAAATCATCAAATATATAATTCGTTTTCTTGGGTCAAGGGTGAAGATTCACTTGTTTTGGTTTTTGGAGCTTTTCGGCAGGTTTTGAACAAACCTAACAAAGTTTATTTTTTCCCTTACGCGAATGTATGTATTAAAAAATATATACCATACCATATACAACAAATCTCAAGAACTGTAACAGGCTTAGTAAATTTAATTTGACTATCGATAGCTGCCCCCAAACAATCGAAACTATCGAATGGTGTGGCTATTGATAGTTTTGCCGCTCTACTTCTGACATTCTAACTTTATTTTTTTAAATCGCTTAATTTGTACAGACCTTTGGATTACCAAACGCTCGAGCTAATATTTTTTGATTTGGAGAAGAAATGTTAAAATAGGGCAATTCATCTAAATGCGTAAATGCCTCGTAACCACATAAACCTCGTAAACTTACTTAGTTTTGTATGGAAACCCGGTTTACTCATTTAGATGAATACCCTGAATGTTTTTATTTTAAAATTCCCTTTCACCTTATACACAAATATTTGTAGGTATATGGGTTAATTTAAGCAAAAAGTGGTCTAGAAATGATTTGATCTCTTATATTTCATTGTGATTTCAATTGGTAAAATGGTGTTACGAATAAAAAAAAACAGCTAATTTATTTTTAAAACTTTTTTACATTTCTTATTCAACTCATTTAGTTTGCATATAATTTGCTGATAATTTTGCTAGTTTCATCAAATTTTTTGTTTGCAAAATTTTATTATGCGTCATTTTCTTTGACAGTCAACTGATTGTTTTGTTATAGCCAGTTTATAAGAATTAGTTTTTAATTCTCGTGAATCGAGAATGCTAACAGCAGCAAGAATAAAAATAATTATAACAACAATTCTAACAGCCACCATCAAACATACGCATTAGAACAAAAGATATGTTCGTACGTACATTCATACAAACATACATAAGCACTTCAAGAAATCTCAGCTATTTGTGTCAGCATCACAAGAACGAGTCCAAGTAATTTCTAAGCGACACATAAATTAATTGCAAGCGAAAGAAACTGGCTTAGAAAAGTGTCAAACAACCAACTTCGCTGTCAATTCGCTATTCAAGTGTACCACCACTTGTGTGTACACACATATGTATATATATTAAAACATATTACTACTCGTGAGTAAGTTTGTAGTGAAGTGGACTACCTTCAGGTGCGAGCAGGTTCTTGACATTCTAGTTTTTACCTCCAAAGGCAAAGTCACACTGGTAGCGAATTAATAACGCAGATATTTTTTATAACATGCAGAAATGTATGGTAGTATGGTATTTAAAAAAAAAACTATTACAAAATTAAATACCTCTTTATGACGACAAGTACATGTCGCTCATTTCCCAGAAGAATTCGATAACTCCAAAAATCACAAAAGTGAGAAAAAAAGCTAACAATTTTTTAGTCAAGCTCTGCGCATTAAAGAAAAATATATGATAACTAAAAAATAGAAAAACTATAATTTTAAAATTTAGTTCCGAGAACAAAGCATTTCCCTGCTGTGAACAAAGGGTGAGCGAAGTTCTAAACGCCTTGTCACACGATTGGTGCATTTGTACAGATTTTTACATTTTGGCAGCCCCAGAGTGGTGTTGTCTAGAATATTCCTGAGTTCAACTCATTCAAAAAATTTCCAAGCAGCACTTTATAATTTTCAATATGGACAAATCTGTACAAATGCACCAATCGTGTGACTTCGCCTTAAGAAAGACCAATTTGCTTCTTACGAGACGCAATTGACAAATATCGCTTTGCATTTTTTGTTTTCCATTTCTACACATCCCATTCTTAGCACGTTTATGAGTCTAGGAAAATTTATTTCCTACTTTTCAGTCCATTTATGTAAGCGTAGTATATTAAAATGTTTTTTTTGTGATTTTTTTTAATTGTGATGTTCTGCAAAGCACGTAAACGTAAAACTGATCGCTTTGGTTAATCGAAATCAATCTTATAATTTTTGCAATTTTTTTTAACCTTATGAGAAGTGGGACCATTTTCCCATTTTCCCTTAAGCCTAACACATTTGTCAAACAAATGCACACTTCGCACACCATCTTAAAAAAGGCACAACTCAAAATTACCCGTTTTCCATAAAACGCGAAAAACGCCATGTTAATCATAGGGCAAAGGAGACTTTACATAAGATTTTCTCAACAAATTACAACAAAATTGTGTTGCAACTTTTGCTGAAAGGTAAATAAAAGGTCTGTGAGAATTTTTGGCGCATTATTGCAAAAATTACAAGTTTTGAGTTGTGCCCCTTTTGAAGATGGTGTGCGACTTCTCAAAAGGCAGTCGTCGCAACGTAGGAGGGAGATTTGATAAGTCAGTAATTTTTTGAGTTATTTTTTATCGACAAAAAAGAACGTTTCATTTTCCAACATATGTATATAGCCTCCTATTAGCTCTCACACTTCGTAGTGTTTTTTCAATTTTTTTTATCCCCTCCGAAAAATAAGTTTTCTCAAGGTCTTCACAATAGGTGTTTATTTCAGTGACGACCTCTTTACTCGACCCAAATCGCGTCCCTTTTTGAGGTTTGAAATCAGGAAAAAGTCGCAGGATGCCAAACCTAGAGAATATGCTGGACGAGGAAGCACTTCATTACCCTCGGGTGTGAACGGAGTCTCTTAGGTGCAGGTTTTTACTCCTTCAATGATCGCGGTCTCAAACCACAAGAGTTATGTTTAAGCTTGGTATTGTGCGTATAGAGATCAACCATTGTATCCTGGGGGAATCCCACGTTGTTTTCATAGCAGCAATCGCCCCAGCATTAAATTAAGTGACCACTCATCACTTTTCCCTGGCTGTAAAAGCGCTGCCCTGACAGGGCTTACAACGCCATCCTTTCAGCTCTACTGGTGCTAGCCCTATAGTAACGGAATAGTGAGAGGTATACCCAGAGCCACTCCGAAAGTGCCATGGGGTTGGACGAAAAATTATTTTTTTTTGTCGTTTTTAACAGACCAATAGGCTCTTCCATTTGAACAGCGTCCCCACTCGAAGCATATATCCTCCCTCAGGCGTGTAGTCCGGGTAGAATCCCATGCGAGGGCTGGAACCTACTTTATGAATGCAAGAAAATAGGAGTCCTGAGTAGTTAGTGTCCAAAAGTAGTCACGGAGTTAGCCTGAAACTCATTTCTCAGATAACAAGATGCCTCAACTACCAGCTCTGTAGCAAACACAACACAAACGTTGGTAGGGGGTAGCCCGAAAACGAAGCGAGGCATCCTCTCCGTTGTTTATCCGTCAAGTTACACTTCATTGCCTTTTAGGCATCTTTGTTAAAGTATGTGAAAATCATTTATAATACCACGAAATATTTGTAGAGGTACAAGAATCTATTGCAACATTTTCCAAGTTTTTGTTTTTTCTTGCTATTAAAAATACCGATTGTGAGTCCCATGCTTTAAGATAGGTAGGTGCTTAATAAATCATGGTCACGGTCACAACTCAACATTTTTGAAGCAATAAAAACCAAAGCAAAAATAAAGTCATACATTCGTAACATCTTTTGAATATATATGCATGTGAAACAAAATTTGTGCACAAGTTTCAACAGAGTATCGCTAAAAAACACAAAAATAAATCAAAATGCCGGTCAGACAAAAAATCATAAAAATTATAGTTTCTTATTAATTCCAGCGAGCTCTTTTCGGTTATGTTATGCATAATAAAATCTTTAAGCAAATTTAAATCTATGCATAAATGTATGTCGTTATAAATATCTGCATACATTTCAGTATGTATGTATGTATATTCATTTGCGAAAATATTACCTACTTTAGCGTCAAAAGCGCGCGTATTTGAAATTCCATAACACTGCATACTGCTTTCATTGTTCAAACTTAAACTGTGGGTAGATTAATTCCGTTTTTTCCTCTTGTTTGGTTGGTTAAATATTACTCATTGCGTTATTCATTATATGACCTTGAGTTTTGCCAAAGAAGTTTTACAGACGCAAAATAGGCACAGAAACTTAATTAGACAACAAATTATTGTTAGCATTTATGACCGGTCATACTGCTACATACTCATATGTACGTATGGTTTTTTATTTAGTCATAAACGTTTGCCACTTCTTGGTAAAAGGCTTAAAGAATGAGTATACATATAACTCTTTTCAAGCTTAATTTGTAGGCATATAGCTCACAATAAAGTGGAAAAAGAAATTAGGTCAAAAGATTTACGATGGATTTGATTCCAACTTTAGAGTATTCACTTTCCGAAGTTATGAATCCAAATGAAAATTTAGAAAATGTTAACTTCATTTTTAGCCTTTGATTGATACCGCTATTTCTCACGCGATAAAAGCGATTCATATGTACACTAGCGGACCCTCACCCGCTTCGCTGGGTGAAAGAAAAATAGAAATGAAAGGTGTTCTTTGTTTTTTTCTTGTTTTATCATTTAATTCATGTTCGGCCATTATTTTGTGACTTATTCTAATAACAATGTTTACAATGATTGTAAACTAACAACTTTAACTCAAAGTTATGCTCACTTGCATAGCGAAAATTTATATTTTTAACTCAAAGTTAATGTCAAATGTATTATTTTTGCCGATTTCTGTTGTGTGTATTTTTCACTCCATTTGTTCACTGTTTCACTTGCTATCAATCATTTTCAAAAATAATATATATGAAAATATGTAAGAAAAGAGATTGTGTTCACATTTTTCAACGATATTTTCATTAAAATTTTCCAAAATAATAATTATTTTTGACCTTGATTTACACTTTTCACTTTCACTGTTTTGCCACCGTAAGTTACCACGTCCTTTCTTTTCCAATGCCACTGGTTTTTCGGAATTAAACTTTCAGGTTTAGAATCACGTAAATCACGTTGTCACGTAAATTATCAACTTTAAAAATGCACGATTTTCAAACGCACGCGGAGCGTTCAAAAAAAAAATTTGAAAAGGTTGCTTAAACTTTTTAAAAGTTTCTCAATCTATGAATTTAAAAAAAGTAGTTACCTAAAATTTTCAAAAGGTTCCACTTACGCGTGTGCCACGCCCCTTTTTCTGATAACCCCCTTTTTTATGTGTTTGAATGTTTTTGATATCATATACGTCTATACAAATTTTCAGGGCCCTACCTTAAACCCCTTTAGAGATATTCACCTTGAAAAATTAAGATTGTATGGGTGGTACCACGCCCCCTTTTTCGATAACCCCCAGTTTTATGGGTGATAATGGTGTTGTTATCCCATGGCTCTATACCAATTTTCATGTTCCTACCTTTTACACTTTTAAAGATATTCACCATGAAAAATTAAGTTTGTATGGGGGTGCCACGCCCCCTTTTCTGATAACCCCCTTTTTTAGTTATAAACCTTCT
>JAPVRG010253906.1:12191-23361 GCA_029783565.1 Rhagoletis cerasi
AGTACCGAAAATAGCGAGAAACCTCCGGGAAAAACAACAAAAAATTCCATAAATTCTTGAACAAAATACCAAGTTGCAAAAAATTTGGGGGAAAAATGGATACGAAGAAGGTCCCGAAAATTCCCAACAACTCATAAAAACTCCCCGAAAGGTTCTTAAAAATCCCAAATGGTCCGATACACCCTGAAATCTCTACCGAAAAAAATAAATTATTCATAAATAATTTAAAAGATGCTGGTATAGGGGGAAACACCTGAAATCCTGAAAAACTACGAAAATAATTTAAAATAAACAAAAGAGGCGCACAAACGAATTCGGCGGAAACTAAATAAAATGCTTAGTATGAGCCTAAAATATAATTATTTCTCTAAAGAGAGCGTTTTTGAGCAAATATAAAAAATATTTTATTTTTATTTTAGGTTTTTTTATTTAAGTTTTTTTATTTTTTATTTAATTGTTTTTGACGATTTTTTATTATATATATATAATATATTATATTTTTATTCTAAATTTTAAATTAACTCTGTTTTATAATTCATTTTACTTTGTTCCATTTATTTTATCTCATTTTATTTTGTTACATTTTTTAAGAATTTTATCCGACTCTTTCTTATAAAAATTGTGTAAAATTTTTTAATTTTATTTTATTCTACTTTGTTTTATTTTTTCGAATTTTCTATCGACATGTTCTCAAAAAAATTTTTTAATTCTAAATTATTGATATTTTTTAAGTTTTTTATTTTACTTTTATTTATACTTTTTCTCATTTCATTTTTGTGACTATAAAATTTTAATAAACATTTTTGTGTTATTTTTTTTTATCACATTTTTTATAACTAAATTTTAATTTGACTTTATTTCATTTTGATTTATTTTATTTTATATAATTTTATTTCATTTTACTTTACTTAATTTTTCATTTCATTTTATTTTTTTATTTAATTTAATTTAGTTTATTTAATTTTATTATTCTTTATTCTATTTTATTTTTTGTTATTTTATTTTGTTTTATTTTTTACAATTTTTTTGTAAGTTTTTCTGATTCTGAAACCTCCATAATTCTTTTTTAAATAATTTTGTTAGTTCTCTTTTTTTTGTTTGATTTTATTTTATTTATTTCATTTTACATTGCTTAATAATTTATTCTGTTTCAATTTATTTTCGTTTATTTCCTTTAATTATATTTTATTTTATTTTATTTTATTTTTTTACCTTATTCTTGTTTTCTCATAGATTATATTTTTTATTTTGAAAAATTTTTATTATACCTACTAGATTCATTTTATTTTATTTTTTTAACTCCCGACATTTCCTGATACATTTTTTCTAATTCTAAATTCTTGAAAATTTTTTTTATTTGATGTAGTTTTAATTTTTTTTATTTATTGTTATTTTACTATGTAATATCTTTCTCAAAAATTTTATCTCAAAATTTTCTCATGAAATTTCTCTACTGGTGATTTCGTTTCTCCCAAAAAATTTTGCCCTTCCATGGTACAAAATATGTTTGGTGTTGCACTCAACCCCGTAAAAGTACAAGTTTTTGCCTACTTACCCTTGTCTAGCTCACGCATTTCAACACTCTCCCCTGACAAAGCTTCAAAGGGCAGAGAATGTGCCTTTTTTGCTTTGCTAGAGTGCAACATTTTAAGTATCGAACACAAAATTTTCTCACTGGTTTGCCTTTATTTTACAATCGAACACGGAAAGTGAAAAGGGCAATCAAAATACGAAATTTTTTGTTAGAAACGAAATCACCATAAATAAAAATTTTTTGAAAATTTTATTTTATTTTGAAAATTTTATTTTATTTTGTTTTTTATCAAATTTTTATTTCGTTTTTGCTTTATTTTTTCTGTTTTATTTAACAATTTTTTTTTTAATTAATTAAAATTTAATTTAATTTTATTTTAAAATTTTTTAAAATTTTTTTTATTTTATTGGTCTTTTCTTTCTCAGGAAATTTTTCAATCTCTATAAGTTACTTGCCTTAAATGAACGTTTCAATTTTTGTTTTAACAAATGCCCTAATTCCTCTCAAATCTCTTTAGCGGCTCTCTCACTTATAGCGCCTGCAGCGCTATCACTTGAAATTTCATCAAAATCGTTTAGCGTAAAAAATAATTTTGTTTAAAAATATAATCGCAGTAAAACTTTGCATCTCGTTAGTAGGTGCACTCACACAGAACTACTAAAAAAATGCAAATACATATATTTAAAAGAGTAAACTCCACTACAATTTACACGCTCGACAACGATTTAAATTTCACCGTAAAATGTTTAATTACGAGTACTAAACGTACACGCTGCGCTCATCACTCATGAACTGCGTGGTTGTTGGGGGTGCTGGCGAAACTCACACCTGACAACCCTAGCTACACGGCGGTGGCTTATATGTACATCTCCATGCTTTTTCTGCGCTGCTGAGGCTAAAGTTGTTACAATTCACCTGGCCGCCGGCTGAACACTTAATTAAATGTTACACATACCGCATGTAGTAGTAGCCGCCGATTTAGAATATTCAGTTGATATGACTGTAAGTGAAGCTGCCTCTGTGAGCATAGATTTTTGTTGATGTGCATGTATGTGTGTGTGTGTTTGTGATAGCCAAAAACAAATGTATGCATATGTTTTGTTTCTTTTTTCCGACTGTTTTTTACTGCGCACCAACACCTTTTTGCAGCAATGAATCGCTTGTATGAATATTTTGGTTTTGAGTTGCGTTTGTGTGTGGCTATGTTGGCAGATGTGTGTTAGTGTGCATATTTTTTTTATATACTCACACATATGTACATAAAGGCATTTTTTTAGGTTTTTTCGCTTCAAATGGTGTCATATGACTGCGCTTGACCGGCACTCAGGTCCATTTCGGGCAACACTAAAAGTGGTTTCATATTTTTGATAGCCTACATTTAGGCGGCATAGCTGCTAGAGGCTGGAATTGGTCATTTGAGGGAAAAGAAACAGTAACAAGCATTCAAATTTTTTGCATGACATTTGCCATTCACCCTAACAGTTACTCATACGCCAAGTAAGCCTGCTACAAAGTATGGTAAATATGAGTTAAATATTTATGTACTTACATATAAAGCTAAGCAATGAAATGCTAATAAAATGAATTAGGCCAATTGATGTTCAAATATATAACACTTCATTAGCAAAGGATTTAAAGGAAGCCAATGAAAGCAACAGTAAAGTATAGGGGAGCGTGCGTAAGGAGCTTTCAAATAAAGTAATTACTGAGCGAAAATAAGTTACAACAAAATAATACAGCAAAAAACAATGCAGATATCCAAGTGCAACAAAGTGGAAAACTTAAAACAAAGATAGTGATGAACAATGCAAAAAATTAAGAAAATACTCATACAATGTAGACAAATTTAACGCCAGTCAAACAACTAACTTAAGAGAGCGAGCGTACAATGTGATGTGGGTCAAGTTGTGCAAAAATGTAATTAAAACTTTTGCATTCACGACCGCTCTGCCAATGTGTGTGTGAGTGTATGAGAAATTGTTTTGTGTTTGTATCTTTTTCTATTATTTTCCTTAGCTTTTTGAGTTATTGCTTAAGTGAACTTTTTTACGACTTGAGCAAGCCACATGAATATGCTTTGGAAAAATGATTTAATATGTTGCAATTTCATGCGATTCAAAGATGTGGGCATAGAAGGAAATTAAGAAAATTAAGAAAATTTAGTGCAGGAAATCTTTGTAATGAAGAAATATATAAACAGTGCAAGTACTTTCACTTTTGAGGGCTACGGAATTTAAGCGAGGCGGGAAACAAGCATCTAGCTTTGCTGGACTGGTATGACGTTTTCATTGCAGTGCTATTTAATGTAAAAAATAATACATTTTATTAAATAGTATTGCTAATTGAAATTTTTACAGACATTTTTAGTTTTTGTTTTAGGATTTACTTTTTTGTTTAAATAAAAAACTAAATTTTTAGAACTTACTTTTACAAATTTTTTTTTTTTTAATTTATATTTATATTTTTAAATTTACAATTAGACCCTTACTAGAATGTAATTTAAAATTTAAAATTTAAAGAAATTTAGGTTTGTAAAAATTTAATTTTCCGAAATATAAAAAATGCTTTCATAAGAATACATGCACTCTATAAATTATTATTTTTTTTTGAAAAAAAAAAAAAAATTCCACAAGTTTTTTGAATGTATCTAAAAAAACAATTTAAGTTACAATTTTTAATTTAAAATACGATTTTTATAAGATCATAATAAGTAATTTTTATATGCATTGAAAAAAATAATTAAAACTAAAACTTAAAATTTCTAATTTCAAAAATTTTTCGTTTGGAATAAAAACTGTTTTCCAGAAAATCTTTTCATAATTTTTTTCTGATCCGAGTCTGAAAAAATTTAAGTAAATTTTTATATTTGGAATAAGTTTTTTCATAGAATATAACTTAAAATTTTGATATTAAAATATTTAAGATCTAAAAATATGTTTGGAAATTTAGAATTCCGAAATTTTTAAATAATTCAAATAGATTCTTACATTTAGAATAAGATTTCTAGTAAAAAAAAATTAGGATTTCGTATATTAAAGACAAAATCTAAAGCAAGAAAAATATAAAATTAAGAACTTTGAATTGCAATCCAAAATATTCTAAATCTTTCATTAAATATAAAAAAAGAAAAATATTTGGCGCTTACACATTTTGCTAAGTATTTGACCGAGCTTCTGCTTCTTCCTATTTGGCTCTACAACCGTTCGACGGCTTTGTGAGAAACAAATTTGTCAATGTCAAATGATTTAAAAAAAAATTTAAGTAATTCAAACAGATTTAGAATAAGATTTTTAGTAAAATATAATTTAGGATTTCGTATATTAAAAACAAAATCTAAAGCAAGAAAATTATAAAATTAAGAACTTTGAATTGCAATCCAAAATATTTCAAATCTTTCATTGAATATAAAAAACGAAAAATATTTGGCGCTTATACATTTTGCTAAGTGTTTGACCGAGCTTCTTCTACTTCCTATTTGGCTCTACAACCGTTCGTCGGTTTGGTACGAAACAAATTTGGTCAATGTCATATGGTTTCTGTGAAAAGCTTTTTATGGCAGCAGCAGGTTTGCGATGGGCTGACGAGTTGCGATCACTTAAAAAAAATAAAACTTTCTGGATGTTTATCGTATTAGGAATCGAAGCTGTATCCTCTTTTTTAGTAGTGCGCAACTCTAAGTGCGCGGTTATATGACATATAATTTATAATTTGTTGTGCTAATAAAATTAAATATAGTCTTTATTTTATGGCATAATTTTTTTGCAACAAACTTCATAATAAATAAAGAAGACTTTAATAGCTTTATAAATCGAAAATTTGTATGAAAATGTCACTTTATAGAGAGCTCTTTAAACCTATTGTATTTTTTATGAATAAGGCCATAAAACTTTAACATTTTACATTTGTTTTTTACATGAAAATTTTTGAATTTTTAGAATGTCGTGGCACTTTCTTCTAGGAAAAAAATTATCTGTGTAACTATTAAAATTTCTGAAATATAATTAAGAGGATTTTCTTCTTCTGAAATGAAAAACTCAATGTTTGGCATATAATTGAATGCACTAGTATACAGGAAAAATATATATTATTGGTTGAAACTCGTGGACACATATTGCAAAAAAATTTTAAATTTCTTTCACACAAAAAAAATTAGAAAACAATTTTAATTTTGTAAATTTACTCTGCTTTTAAACCTTGACTTTATCTTCCTTAAAGTAATTAAAATTTTGGTAGCTAAAAATATTGACACTTTTTAAACTTTTGCTTACGACTCAGTATTTTTTATTTCGAGATTTTTTTTTCATTGAAAAAAAATTAAAAAATTTTTTTTTATTTTATTCAAACATTGTTATCTTTGAAGTAATAAAAAATCAAAATTTTTTGAATAATACAAATTTTCGTTTTTTGTATTTTAAAAAACTAAAAATTTTATTAATTTTTATACTTAAGAAAATTTAAAATCTTTGCTTACCACGGAAAAAATGTTAACACCAGATTCTTCAAGAACAACTTAAATAAGTTAATAACAAAATAATTAAAAAAAAAAATTTTCAAATATGAACCAAATCGTACCATAAATAAGGGCTTTCCAATTGTCTCGACTCCTGCACCACCTAGCGGATTAATTCATCTTTCATATCGCATTGCTATCGGGTAATGAGCTAAATTTGAAGTTTCAAGTCTCTAGCTTATCGGGAAGTTGGTGAAATATTGATTGCAAAAATCCAGGACGCACATACAAGTGAGGTTAAATAAAGGCTTGCAATATTTTGCAAGATTTATAATATTCTTTGCATGACATTTTTTTAGACTTTTTAAAAAAGTGCATTATTTAAATACTTTTTTTTGGAATTCAACACTAATTTTTAATATTGAAAATTGCTTTTGAGACAAAATTTTTTGTTAGGAAATTTCGCTATTTTAAATTTTAAAAGTCAGATAAATTTTAAAATTGATTGGTGAAAGCGGGCATAAGATAGTTAAGAAACACTTAAAAGAACAAAATTTTTAGAAAAGCTTTTACCGAAAATATTTACTTTTTGGAAAAAAATCTTAATGTTTATACTTAAAAAATTTTAAATTTTTATTAACTTTTACTCAAAACTGTGAAATTTACATGCACTAAAATTAAAAAAAAACTCAAAAGAAAAATACTGATTTTTAATATCTGCTATCGCCTATAGTACTAATAATTTTTTTATAAAAAAAATAAAACCTTTTTTTTTTAAATTTATTGAAAAAAGTTTAGCTTCGAAGAAATGAAATATTTCACTTTTTGGAGTGATTTAATTTTTCTTAATTAGAAAAGTTTAGTTTCATTAATTAAATAAATTCGGTTTATAATTTTCGGCTTAAATTCCAGTCTTTTCATAAAGAAAGTGGAATATTTTGGATTTTCGGAATAGTTAAAACTTATTACAGTTATTAAACATGAGAAAATCACATACATAGATTTATTACTTCAAATCTCGATGGTTCAGCTCAACAACAATTCAGATGTTTAGCAGCTTACAAAGCCTTTTGTGGCATTCCTCTTCTCTTTAGATTAATTAAATTATTTAAAAAAAAATATTCTTCGTTTCATTTTGCGTTGTAGAAATGTCGAATTAAAGAAAAAACCTTTCCCAGCTTCATACCTCGTCAGCTTGAAAAATTGCATACAAAATCCGTTGCAGCAGTGCATTAGAATTTTTTCGAATTTCATCGCAGTTTCCCTCTTTTTGTATTGTTGTAGTATTATGCGTGATTATACAGTTTTAATTCTATGTTTGTTTGCTTTTCTTTCGGTTTTTCAATTACAGAGAAATACGTGAGGGTATCATACGTTGCATATTGGCCACGGACATGGCGCGTCACAATGAGATACTAACACAGTTCAAAGAGGTTACACCCATATTCGATTACTCAAATCGTGCGCATATCAATTTGGTGAGTTCCAAAAGTGAGCAGAAGTCACAAAAAAGAAAAAAAAGTTGAAAGCATGAATGAAATCTGTAAGATTTCTAAAAACAGTTTTAGTTGTAGCATACTTTTGATGGATAAGAGTTTTGAATGATTTTTCAATTGTAGCATACTTTTATGATCCATACAAATTTAATAATTTTCCTAATTCGTAGCATACTTTAAGGAGTACGGTTCATCAGACTATCTGCCAATTTAATTGTAGCATTTGGCTTTTGGTCTCATTATCTGACTTTCTTTCTCCCTCTCATTCTTCTTACTATCACTCACAGCTCTGCATGGTGCTCATCAAAGTGGCGGACATCTCAAACGAAGCGCGTCCCATGGATGTCGCCGAACCTTGGCTTGATCGCCTGTTGCAGGAATTTTTTGCACAAAGCGCAGCCGAAAAATCTGAAGGACTACCCGTCACACCCTTTATGGATCCGGATAAGGTGAGCAAGCCCGGTTCACAGGTGCGCTTCATCGGCTTGGTGCTATTACCGCTCTTCGAAGCCTTAGGCGATTTGGTGCCTGAAGTGATTGAATTAATTATAATACCAGTGCGCATAGCGCTCGACTACTATAGGTGAGCAAATGGGGTAGCGCTCTCTCCCTTATTTTATTAAAATAGTTAAATTTTTATTTTACTCCTTCCTTTCACTTGCCCGCTTTTTCTCTGCAGACGCTTAAACGATGCTCAAAATAAATCGCGCAAATCTGTCGCCGACAGCGCCTCAATGGCCGCATCGGACAATATTAGCGCCACCTCGGATGGTGGTGGCAGCACAACGGCTGTGGGTGGCAGTGGCGCGCATGCCCACAGTCCAGCGGCTGGCACGAATGGTCAGGGTGCAGCAGGTGCCAGCACCGCCTCCACGGGCACCACCACAACTACGACAGCTGGCGCCGGTGGTGGCGGCTCCGGCAGTGGCGGCACCAACTCTGGCGGCAGTATTTCACCACAAATGCCGCGCTCACAATCGGGCATTAGTGTGAAGTCCCGCCGGAGTATACCATCACAGAAGTCCGCATCGCGCACATCCGTCGATGAGCCGCAATGTTTGGCAGCTGAACTGCACGATTTGCCGGAGGGTAGTGAGAGTGGCGATTCGGAGACGGCTACGGAAGTGGATGTAAGTAGATATTCGGTATGAAAGGGGCGTATTTATAGTTGGAAATTTTGTACTCTAAAGAAAGTATGTACTATTTTTGAGTAATGGAGCAGCATACCTGAGAAGAATTAATTGTAATTGACACACATTGGCCAAAAAAGTGCCAAGTAAGCTAGTACGCAAGAGGTCTACGCAACCATTTTTTTTGCTCTCCCTCTTTTTCTTCTTCGAGCGTCAAATAAATACAATCTTTTTTTCTACAGTCAATTTTTTTTAGGTCCCAAAATTTACATAAAATTTATTTCACGAAACCCATCGGAAGTCTCATAAAAATTGAGTTATTAGATCTGCTTCCCAAAGCTGAAAGCTTTCCCTTGGCTCTTAACTCCCCAGGTTTTAACTCGTTTTGTATGTACTTTTGTTTCAGAAGCTTTGCTATGTCTTTTGTCAAACACAAATTTTCTTTCTCATAGATTAAAATCTCCCGAAAAAATTCTGCTAATCACTCGGAAACTCGAGCGGTCGTTTAAGCAGTGTTGTTTATCTTGTCAACTGATAAGTCCACAAGTAGCTGCGAGCAAATGCTTTCTGTTTTCTGTTACACGGAGTGAAGTCTTTTTGTAAAATCTGCGATTTTGTTAGAAATTATTTATCCGATAGAAATTAATTAGCATTAGGCGAACTTTATCCGGCAATCTTTGAATTATGAACAAGCCTTTTATTCAGATTAACAAATTTGTTGAGACGTTGCCAACGCGTTAGCTCGGCGAAATACTAACTTATAAGTTTTGAAAAAAAATTTTTTTTTTTTTTTTTCAAATTAATTTTAATTATTATTTTTTTTATATTTTATGTAATAAAAATCATATCATAAAGTTTCAAATTTTGAGCACAATCAAAAAAAAATCATAAAATATACATAAAAATTTCACACTTTTTATTCAGAATTTGTAAATAAAATTTTGGGTATACAGTTTTATAGTCCATTCAGTTTTAATATAATAACTTACAAGTTTGAAGTGGCTGTAAACTAACGCAAATTTTTTGAATTTTTTTTTGTTGACGATGCTGCGCATTTTCTTCCATATAACGAATGCTCGATTTTTTTTTACAACACATTGTCTCATAGACATTTTATAATTATCGTTCTTATCGATTTTATTACCGTTATTTTTGTCGGTATCGCTACTTTTATGATTTAGTGAGCTCCATTGTTACCGTTATAGTAAAACATTGCTTGTTATCGTTATCAAAATTTTTTTATTGGTAATTTTATTGGTATCATTTTAGCCTTCAATATCGTTTTATTTACCTTTACAGTAGTTCTGAATGCTGTCTTCGTCTTTTGTCGCCATCATTATCATTATTATCATCACTGCTATCGTTGTAGTTATCGATAACATATTCTGTGTTATCTTACCAGCTATCAAAATAGAAGTTGAAGTTAGTAGTGTCGTCATTATCGAGACTGTTATCGTTAACATTATGGATATCGTTTGTTAATCAATATAATTCTTCTAGGCCTTATGGCTTTATACTTTTTTAATCAGTACTTTTTCAATATCATAATACTTATTGTTATTGTTATCGTTTATTTTCCATAAATTTTCGTCTTTATCTTTTTCGATCTCAGTTTTATTATCGCTACCGTTCATGTCCTCATTGTAGTTATGGAAATTTTTTAAATGCGATAGCTATCAATATAAGTAGATACTCTTTCCTATCTTTATGGCTGTAGATATTTTTATGTGGTTATTGTTATCGCTGTATTTATCAATAACATTTTATTTGTCTTCATTATTATTCAAAAGGGTTTTTACGGCGATATTTTGTCCATATCGATATTATTATATTTATCGTTATTGTTATCGCTGCAGTTATCGATCTAATTTTTAGGTGGATATTGTTATCGCTGTATTTATCAATATAATTTTATTTGTCTTCATTATTATTCAAAAGGTTTTTTACCGCCATATCGGTATTGTTATATTTATCGTTATTGTTATCGCTATCGAAAAAGGTTTGGTTATCTGTAGCTAAGTCGCTAAAGAGCATTGTTATCGTTCTTGATATCGTTGTAAATATGTAGTTATCGATAAGAGTTTAGTTTTCTTGCTGCTATTGTTTTTCCTACTCTTCTAAATGCATTTATAGAAATTGTTATCGATGTCGCTATCGATTGCTCTCATTACTTTTATCGAAAGTTTTATCGATTTCGCGTTTTATATAACTCGCATTTGTATTCGATTTTTCAATAAATATTCTCTTCTGTGCGCCTTCAGCTGTAATATCCTCAAATACAGAGCTTTTTAGCAAAGATGGAGTAATATTTAACGCTACGCACCGCTGGGCTGTTCCACACCTAGATATGTATTTACATATGTATGTATGTATGTATAGGTCAATCCATCGATCAATGGTTGGAATCGACCATTTTTGATTTAGATGAATTTCGGTCTGTGCAAAGAAAAAAAAATAAAAATTTTTTTAAAGTTAAAAATTTGTATTTTTGCGGATCTTATTTTTTTTATTTTTTGAAAATCTCAAAAACTGTTACAGTTAAAAAAATGGTTCTGGTCTC